>OX638300.1:49886183-50065356 GCA_951812265.1 Taphrorychus bicolor | reverse complement strand
CTCTGATTCTATATTCTTTGCAAAAAGCTTAATATTTTTTGGCTATTTAGCATTGATTTTTTATTACTTTATTAATTCATTTTAATATATTTTTTTTTTGCTTTATAAAATGAGCTTTGAAACAAACAGTGTAATTCAATGCCGGTAGGGGTATTAGCCCTCGGAGTAGTTGTTTCTGTTTGTTTCCCTCTTTAACGCTGCAATATTTTGGAAATATTGAAAGCAGATAAGTTTTCAATTTCCAATTAGTAAATATTGCTTTTTTGCATATTTTAAACTAGAGTTTCCTGCGAAAAAGCTAAAAATTTCGTTCACTAACATATTTCGCAGAAAATAACTTTCTTTTAACTTTCATAACCTATGGTATATAGCGCCAATCAGGTTTTTTGTACCTTTTTGTTATATATTCACTATTACCTTGCTTTTTAATACCTGCGATAACTTTGCTTGTCACTTTTGATTTGTGTGTCAAAGTTAATAAATGTGTTCGCGTCTTTTTCGGTCATCTCCTAGAGGATGCTGACGACGGAGGTTGAGGTTTGTCGCCTCTAGAAAGTAATTACGCAATTACTCCGTCCAAAAGAGAGTAGTAAGTACTTTTGCTTAACATATACATTTAGTAACTTTGACCCACATTTCAAAAAGAAACTTTAATTTCTCTTTCATGTTATATTTTTTGTTTGTTTTATTCAAGAGCACTTTGTTGTATTTTATCTTTGCTTTTATGTATGTTTTCTATAATATTTAGCTTTGAAACAAATAGTATAATTCAATGTCGGTAGGGGTATTAGCCCTCGAAGTAGTTGTTTCTATTTGTTTCCTTCTTTATGTATAACTACAAGGTTTTGGAAATGCCGAAAGCAGACAAGTTTTCAAATTTCCAAATTGTAATTATACATGTGCATTTTCGCATATCTTAAATATACTCTGATTCTATATTCTTTGCAAAAAGCTTAATATTTTTTGGCTATTTAGCATTGATTTTTTATTACTTTATTAATTCATTTTAATATATTTTTTTTTTTGCTTTATAAAATGAGCTTTGAAACAAACAGTGTAATTCAATGCCGGTAGGGGTATTAGCCCTCGGAGTAGTTGTTTCTGTTTGTTTCCCTCTTTAACGCTGCAATATTTTTGGAAATATTGAAAGCAGATAAGTTTTCAATTTCCAATTAGTAAATATTGCTTTTTTGCATATTTTAAACTAGAGTTTCCTGCGAAAAAGCTAAAAATTTCGTTCACTAACATATTTCGCAGAAAATAACTTTCTTTTAACTTTCATAACCTATGGTATATAGCGCCAATCAGGTTTTTTGTACCTTTTTGTTATATATTCACTATTACCTTGCTTTTTAATACCTGCGATAACTTTGCTTGTCACTTTTGATTTGTGTGTCAAAGTTAATAAATGTGTTCGCGTCTTTTTCGGTCATCTCCTAGAGGATGCTGACGACGGAGGTTGAGGTTTGTCGCCTCTAGAAAGTAATTACGCAATTACTCCGTCCAAAAGAGAGTAGTAAGTACTTTTGCTTAACATATACATTTAGTAACTTTGACCCACATTTCAAAAAGAAACTTTAATTTCTCTTTCATGTTATATTTTTTGTTTGTTTTATTCAAGAGCACTTTGTTGTATTTTATCTTTGCTTTTATGTATGTTTTCTATAATATTTAGCTTTGAAACAAATAGTATAATTCAATGTCGGTAGGGGTATTAGCCCTCGAAGTAGTTGTTTCTATTTGTTTCCTTCTTTATGTATAACTACAAGGTTTTGGAAATGCCGAAAGCAGACAAGTTTTCAAATTTCCAAATTGTAATTATACATGTGCATTTTCGCATATCTTAAATATACTCTGATTCTATATTCTTTGCAAAAAGCTTAATATTTTTTGGCTATTTAGCATTGATTTTTTATTACTTTATTAATTCATTTTAATATATTTTTTTTTTTGCTTTATAAAATGAGCTTTGAAACAAACAGTGTAATTCAATGCCGGTAGGGGTATTAGCCCTCGGAGTAGTTGTTTCTGTTTGTTTCCCTCTTTAACGCTGCAATATTTTTGGAAATATTGAAAGCAGATAAGTTTTCAATTTCCAATTAGTAAATATTGCTTTTTTGCATATTTTAAACTAGAGTTTCCTGCGAAAAAGCTAAAAATTTCGTTCACTAACATATTTCGCAGAAAATAACTTTCTTTTAACTTTCATAACCTATGGTATATAGCGCCAATCAGGTTTTTTGTACCTTTTTGTTATATATTCACTATTACCTTGCTTTTTAATACCTGCGATAACTTTGCTTGTCACTTTTGATTTGTGTGTCAAAGTTAATAAATGTGTTCGCGTCTTTTTCGGTCATCTCCTAGAGGATGCTGACGACGGAGGTTGAGGTTTGTCGCCTCTAGAAAGTAATTACGCAATTACTCCGTCCAAAAGAGAGTAGTAAGTACTTTTGCTTAACATATACATTTAGTAACTTTGACCCACATTTCAAAAAGAAACTTTAATTTCTCTTTCATGTTATATTTTTTGTTTGTTTTATTCAAGAGCACTTTGTTGTATTTTATCTTTGCTTTTATGTATGTTTTCTATAATATTTAGCTTTGAAACAAATAGTATAATTCAATGTCGGTAGGGGTATTAGCCCTCGAAGTAGTTGTTTCTATTTGTTTCCTTCTTTATGTATAACTACAAGGTTTTGGAAATGCCGAAAGCAGACAAGTTTTCAAATTTCCAAATTGTAATTATACATGTGCATTTTCGCATATCTTAAATATACTCTGATTCTATATTCTTTGCAAAAAGCTTAATATTTTTTGGCTATTTAGCATTGATTTTTTATTACTTTATTAATTCATTTTAATATATTTTTTTTTTTGCTTTATAAAATGAGCTTTGAAACAAACAGTGTAATTCAATGCCGGTAGGGGTATTAGCCCTCGGAGTAGTTGTTTCTGTTTGTTTCCCTCTTTAACGCTGCAATATTTTTGGAAATATTGAAAGCAGATAAGTTTTCAATTTCCAATTAGTAAATATTGCTTTTTTGCATATTTTAAACTAGAGTTTCCTGCGAAAAAGCTAAAAATTTCGTTCACTAAATTCCACAATATTAAGAAAAAACTTTTATTAAAAAAAATTAAAAAATATAAAAAAAATAATCTTTTTTTTACTTAAATTATGTGTAAGTTGTATAATTTGTTTGTGAAAATTAATTATTTGTTTAGGGTCGATGAAATAGCTCTCCGTTATGGTCATCGCGTGATAAGACTGCCACCATACCACTGCCAGTTTAACTCAATTCAAAGGTGTGGTCAGAATATAAGAGGTACTACGATTCCAAAAGAGGAGAATATTTAAGAGTAACTAGCGACGTTACCTTAAATTTGTGGAAGGAGTTGGTGGCAAAAGCAAACATTTAGCTACAACTCTAATGGAGTTTTTCTGTTTTATGCTTATTCTTTTAGGTTACACCCGAAAAATGGAGAGATTACTGCAAGCACACGAATGAGATTATCGACAAAGCTTGGGACAAAGAGAGGCTAATTGATGCCAGGGTTGGCAAATATCATATTTATATAAATAACAAAATATCATAACATCGGATATATATCAAGTTTATTTTTAATAATACCGTAGTTCTGTAAATAAAAAAAATGGGTTACAAAACCACATTGCCACATTTTATAGATTTTATTAGGTAGTGGACTTTTTATTGCAAATCCTTTAGACAGGAAGTAAAAACATAATATATTTTAGTTACAAAATACTCAAACATTGGAGAAAAGCAGTAAAACTTTAACATCTCATAAATTTACATTGTAAATTACCATTATAATGCAATAGTGCAATAATGATAGTATTTTATATCATTGTTTGTCTTTTAATTGGGCAAGTGGTATGTTGTAATCATCTTCGCTGCCCTGGTTGGCCAGTGGAAGTTCTGCCTCTTTATTTAACCAGACCCATTCCAAGTTACTTGCTTTGTTTTTTTCTGGGAAATTTGGTCAGATATTTTAAAATGAAAACTAGTTTACTACTTAATTACTGACTTTTTCATTGCTAATCTATTTCTTATATTAGACTTGATTAGCCCAAAACTAGAAAATATCCTCTCTATTCCAGCTGTTGCAGATACTGCTGAACTGTTGATATATATTGTTGCGAACTCAGGGTTCAATAATTCCAGTGTAACGATTTAACACGAAAACACTATTTATTTACTCCACAAATACACACAGGTATAATTCGACTACTAAATAACTCACTACTTAACACTTTATAGCCTTCTAATATCGTTCGGAACTTTAGCTTGCTTATAGCTCGATTAAAATAAGACTACTCCTAATCGCGCGCACTATGCGCCTTTTATACACAATCCTAAAATTACAGAAAAACCTAGAAAGTTCTTGATAAGAATTCTTGAATAATCTCATATAAAAAAAAGGTTGTAAACAACTGCCTTCTAGATAAACAGAGCAATAAATCACTCGTGTCAGCCATGACGCAGCGCGGATAAGTCGCGAAGCTCCACCAACCACACGCGTTGCCCCGCTTCCGATGCGGCGTGGCTGCGAATCGTAACAATATCAACGAATAAATATCATGATATATAGCTTGATATATATCAGGATATTTTTATATCATTGATATATATCAGCCAACCCTGATTGATGCTTCGAATATTTTGCCCATAATTATTCGCAACCCCGATTTAGATGAGTCTGATGATGCCTTTGATTTGAGCGACCAAAAACCCGACATTAAAAAATTGGATTTGAGATTTATTCTTATTCTTTAAGTAAAGGTTGTCAATTGCGTCTTTAGTCCCTTTCATCTCATTGAAACTGGACGTGTACTGGCTCGACACTTCTTACTATATCAGCAATTACACATTGGTGGACTGGTGGCAAATGTCGACTACACACACATACACAATTCGAACGCGCAGAAGCAAAAGAAACGAATGGTATAGTTATAGAGCAAGATTTATACGTAGAAAAATAACATAAAAAAATTCGCTCGAAAGAGTTTATTTACACGCAAAAATAAAAACTATTTCCTGTTTAAGTAAGGAAACCAAAAGAAAAGCTGATGCATACCGAGTATAAAAACCCACACACTGAGCGATACCTCAATAATTGATCAAACCATAATTCAAGCCAAAAATGAAAATCGTAAAAATTCAGCCTTTGACCTGGAAAAAAATAAAAAATTGAAAAGAGTCTTCGGTTGGAACGGACACTGCAAGCAGGAGTTCGAAAGGGCAGTTCTTACAAGAAATCTGGATCGCCAGAAGAAATTACGGAAGATGGTGATGAAAAAGTAGTTGGACTAGTCTACAAATGTAGAACAAAATACTCTTATCTACAAAGACATGGATACTCTGTTTTTCAACCGGAGCCTGAGATCCTACCCTAACGTTCCATATTCTAGAGGATAATAATTTATTACTTTATTACTTTCAGGTCTGCAAAGCCTTAATTATTGTGAAGGTGTTTATTAAACATTACTAAACCTACAAGATCTAATATATTATATCTAAACATTGAAGATTTTGGAATACACATTTTTGTTACTGATCAGAGAACGTAAATTGTTCTAGTTTTCTCAATTCAATAAAATTTGTTGCTTAGTAATATTCTATCTTTAAATTAATTAATAGTTAGCACAAAAGGCAAACAATCTTTTTTTTTTTTTGGAAAAAAAACTTGTTTTCCAATCAAAGTTTTAATCAGACTGCGACGAATGTAAACTATCCTTTAGAAAAACATAACCCAAAAACTATAGTTGCAATTAAAGGTAAATCGTAGGTAAATCTTTGAAGTAAAAAAAAATCTTATTTACGACGTGCTGTCATGTACAGGACACGTCACGATTTATGACGTAATTCCACAAGATGATTATTCAGACTATAACGTCAGTTCGTGTCGGCACTTTGATAATTCCAAAACTAAAGCGTGCCGCGCCCACCTGCACGCGGCGGGTTTCTCGAGTAGTTACGAGGGACTTGCAAATGCGATATAGCTGCCGTTGAATGGAATCTTTCTAGGAGTGTGCTACGGGGTCTATTTTAAACGTAATTTTATTTCTTTCATTATGGATTATGGATAATTTTACCTTTGTAATCTTTCTACATAGATAATGTAATAAATAATGGGTTTATTAGGAGACCACTTTTGTAATACATCATTTTCTGTGTTATATTATTTCGGATTTATACATTTTAATACATATCTACTTTTTTGATCCTGTGGACATCTAAAAAATGTCATTCCTTCTCTTAAACGACTGTCGCAGCGATCCACTGAACACAAATTTTCCCTGACATTTTTAAAAGGCACTGTGTAATATCCGCGTAAATAAAATTTACCGCCGAGCGGGAAATACTGTGTATCACTCAAGCATCAACTGTGCATTGCCAAACCCGGTTTGGTGGTGCACCGTCGGTGGCCGGGCGGACGGGGCAGGGGGAAAGGAGTTTCGCTCGATTTTTCGACCGACTGATGCTACTGATATAATGTATTATTCCTTATACTGTGACATTACGGTTGCAAATAGCTTTTCCCGTCTGGGGAGGGAACAGAACTATTACACTCGTACACAAATTTAAGCCTCGAGAGTATCTACTGACACATACATTTTTGGAAACATCTTTTCTTCTAGGTCCCAATGGTCGCAGTCCATATCGATTTTGGTGCAAAATTTCCAGGTTTAGCTTCAGGAATTGAGCCTACAATATGTTTATAAACTTATTTTTCCACTACTAGCTTTAATACGGACCGTTATTTAAAGGCCAGCAGAATGACTGAAAAGTGGGTTTTCTCGTTTTGCTTATAAAACAATTGCTGTCTATAATGACAACGTTATGGCAGATTATTTTCCTGGTAAATAAAGCTGTCAGTTGTCAGGCGCATTAGGCGCCGTTATATCGTCACACGGCGATTTGGTTTATTGGTTGCCACGGAAGCCTCCATATGGATTGAAGACGGGCCTGTTCTTCGTTTCGCTTCGGGATTTAAACTTGACGTTCGGGTCATAATAATGTACTTCACAACCTTGGTTTATAATATACTATTAGTCTTCAGCTCTAATGTTTTAATTTTACATATCTTTGAAAATCCACTCCATTTCCGATTCTACAGAGATGAAACAATCTACAAGTACTTTTGGTTGCAGTTGTAGTTAGTAGGGCCAAGCCTTAAAAACTCCTCTTCCCAAAGGCTACACCATGCAGGGGGGTGGTGATTGGGGGGCTTTGTCGTCGTCAGAGGTCATAGGATCAATATGAAAATCGCACACTTCTAAGGGCGAAAGGCCTGTTCAGGCGTTCAGAGGTCGCCATAAAATTTTAGTTTATCTCACCTCCCAAGGTCCACTAACTCCGTCTACTTACACAAAATTTGGCATAAAGAGTGGGGTGTCTTTCTAAGTTCTCTATGGAAAATGTTAGCTCGGGAATACCTCAAGTAAATTTTAAAGCCCATGGAATCTTAAAAATCGTTAAATAATTAAAAAATCAAACAAATTAAGGCCATCTTATTTATTTATCAACATTTTGGATTGTTTGGAATGTTATTAATGAATGGCAATGTCAAATGTCATTCAATATTTTTTTAAATTTATTTGAGTATTCTCGTTCTTAGATTCTTATTGAGAATAAAAAGAAAAACTTTCGGAACGCGTAAGAGTATGCAACCACTAAAACGTTCGCAAAGTGTGAACGTGCCTAAATTTGAAATTTTGACGGACAAATAAAGAACGAAGTAATTGGCGACTAAAATTAACCATGGGGGCGCTGCAAATGTAAACAAATATGGCGACTTAGGCGGTAATCGAAAAGTGACGTTTGTTAAATTTTAAGAAGTTTTTGTGGTTGAAGCGACTTTTTTTCTTCTACTTTCAAGGTATACTTATTGTGTGAACAGCGTTTTTAGAAAATTACTGTTTAAATTAGGTACTGATGATATATTTATAGTTCAACAGTGGTTTCTGTGAGTATTTGGAAGTGTTTGTGAAACATTTGTGGGCATAATTTGGTGTGAAGCAAAAATTGCTTGAAAAAGTAAGTTTCCATGCTAAGTGTACCTTTTTTCGATTCTATTCCATAATAGTAGATTATGTCACTAGGAGTAAAAGTGGGTCTTTTCGTGCTGAGCCCAGAGATTGACGGCCGAAGCGAAGCTGAGGCCTGCAACTGGGCGAAGCACAAAAAGACCTTTTACTCCAAGTAACATATACTATTTTTTTTTCAAGCATGCAATAAATAAGAAATCTATTTAAAAGTGGTTCAGTTTTGCAATTTTCTCTCATCCTCTTTAAGCGGGTCTAGGTACTTACCCAATTGCGTATATTATTTGTAAAATACATAGAATATGTTAGAATGGTGGTTTTCAATGTTCAATGGTTTTAATGTATTAAATAATAACCAATTATGGTAAACTAAGATTTTGTAGCATTATTTTCAATACTAAATTAATAAATGTCACATTGACAGATAAATATGATGACGCGCATGACATTTAACAGACGAATTCAGAATTCGAGAACCTATGCGATTTCGACTAATAACGGTTTCGGATGGTGCTCTTGAGTGCTCTGAGAGTATTTCTGTCCTTTGTTTTTTCAACAAGAATGTAAAGATGTCAATACACTCAGATCGGTTTATCTGGTGTCATCTATTATTAAAATAATTTTGGTGAATGAAAATCGTTTATATATGCGCCACCATGACACTAGCGGTGACTTTTGACTTTACTTTTACTGCCTAGGACTTTTTTGCTACTTTTTTGGTCTCAGGATTTGAAAGCCCACTTTAGGTGTGCGTATGGAGAAAACAAATGACGTACTTTTAGTCCGCTTGAAAAAAAATGTGATTTTTTTGAATTCAGGTATAGCTAACCTGAAGCGTACCTAAAACTAGCTACAGTCTTCCAGTACTTAGAAGCCTCGCTTTAACCAGCAGATGTGTTGTGGAAGGAGAAAACATCTTAAATTCCAAACACTTAATTTTGTGTGGCCATTATCGAAATCTACCAATACTCGAAGGTGAAGTGATAAAGATCGTAGCATTGTGCCTTCAGACAAGTGCTCTGCTTAATGGCAAACCCCATGAGGTGTCTGGAGCCGTGATGATTCATGCATCAGATTACAAAATTTTACACTTTAAATGCAACTATAAAGTAGATCATCTGGAAACTATTTAAGTAGGTACATAATAAAAACCTATAGTAAAGTGGATGTGTTGTCACCAAAGTGTGTTTAAAATTTAAATGCAATAATATAGATAAAAGATTTTTAATTAATGGTTTTATTTTGAAACCTGGGATAATAACTTGAGTTCTTATTTTGTCAAGCAATGTTGAAGTTGAGAGGCTGCATTGCTTTAAATTTTGTACACCATAATGTCACATTGGTTTATCCCTCGGTTGAAGTACTGGCTTTCATGTTCGGCCTAAAGGTTTTGCTCCAAGAGAGTTAGGTAGTATCTACCTGTCCTTGTTTACCTATTACATCACTACCTAAGTATGAACAATTTCTTATTACCAATACAAAATTAAATATAAATACTTTGAAAATAAAATGCCTAGTAATCTTCCTAATTTCTTTGGAAGAAAATTTTAAGTGTAAGTAAGTAACTTTGTGCAAGGTAGATTGTTTTACTTGCCAGTTTATTAACCAATAATCTTTATAAAGATGACATATTTTAGTCTCAACTATAGTTATGTATTATTAACAATTTCTCACAACTATCTCCTCACAACTAGGCCAAGGAATACATATTTTAAGAATGTTTGACAAATAATATAAACATTCACAAAAAAATGATCTGAGCGGTAGGCTGTGAAGTTTGGAACAAAAAAGCTAAAATATTAAATCTCATGGCCATTTCCAACTTCATAAAACCCAAAATAACCCTATTTTTTACAGTAAGTTTATGTGCCTTTTATCAGGATACATTTCTGTTATTAAGGAGACAAAATCATTTAATAAACTGAAACTGTTAAGGCCTGTTAAAGATAGTAATTGTTGCTCAGATTTAATACTAAAAGAAAAACTTACAACTATATCACTATTCTGGGCACGATTACCTCTGTATCGGTTACCCGAATAAGGGTTGACTACTTTTTGTTGTAATCAAAATATAAACTGTTTACCAATTAAGACACTATTGCTTTATGATTTGGGATTATTCAAAGAAACACAACAACTTTGTCAAAATCTAGTTATAATGAATTACTAATATAACAAAAGTAGCAAAACATACAGCTATGCAACTTAATAATTGCAAAAGATTGACAATGTTTACATAAGCAGTAAAATATAGAAATAACCCAACAATCAATTACTAGTAACTATATAGTTCGGTAACCACAGAAAGAAACTACAATGCCCTGAAAACGGGAAACTGGTGGGTCAATGGTATCAATGTCCATCAAATTATATAAATTCAATTTGGGTTAAAATACTAATAATTTTGGACAAGCAGGTATACACAAAGCAATAAAACCAAATGCATCGACCTTTAGGTCCAACTGTGTTGCATTTACTTCGCTTACCGTCAATCTTTCTCGATAGATATTCCAATGTTGAGTTACTTGCAAATCATAATTTCTGAAGATAATCAGCTAGAAATTTACCTTGTTACTTGTAGTAGGACACTACGTGTTGCTAAAAGGTTGAGGTGGATGGGACTTCTGAGTTAAAGGGGGGCCTCTACCAACAGCTAGATCTTGTAGAGGTTTCTTGAGGGGTTTAAATTTGTAGTTCATCCTTTTCTGCTTGGGACAGATTGGAGAAAAATATACAGAAAGAGGAAAAGAACCATATTTGCAAAAGCTGTTTTGCAACACTCACCACTTGTCACTTGGACACTTTTATCCAAAAACTTAGACTGTGGTGCTTCTTGGTGCACTGATGTCTTCATATCCACCAAAGCATTTACTACCAATTGCTCCTTAGGTGTTAGATCACTCAATCGTAACAACTTTTCCTCACTACATTCAGAATTTAAAGTCATAGGTTCTTTATTACAACTGTCACAAACACTACTAAAGTCTGGGATAGAGAAATCATTGTCTGACAAACTTTGACTGCAGGAAGATTTCTTGATGGTCCCGCAAAAGCTTTTAACTTTTAACTCAACAAGTTTGATGCTAGTTTTCCTGAAAAATTCTTACCCAAAAATGTTAAACAAAAAACACTAAATTGAAAAATATGTCTAAATACCTCTATTGTAATCGTGTTGCTTAAAGTGCAATGAACAAATTCTCAAATGTTTGCTAACTGGTTTTGTTATTGATAGGACTTTGATCCAAGTTTTTTTCCAGTCCACAAACTCATCCACGCCAAACTCGTCTTTCGAAATACTTCTGTTGGTGTTTTTGCGGGAATTGCAATTGAATACGCAGCAATTTGTATTATGGATAGTTTTCTTCTGCTTTTTTCTTGTACTGAACATTTTTATAAATCACATGACAATTTGAACCACAAAACTAAATATTAAACACCGTGATACATGAAATAAAAGAAAACTATACAAAATGTAAACAATTTCACAAAATGTAGGGAAATTTAAAAATAAATGAAACTGTAGATGCAACTAGGAATATTAGGATACATACAACTCCCGAAGCAAGGACGAAAATACGGAAAAATAAAAATAAACAGAAAAGTGAAGATGATTACTTCCTAACTAGTTTTACATTTTTGTCCCCAGGTGGCGTCTAGATTTTTTTAATCGCCAGTTCACGGCGTGCTTCAAAATAACAAATGCATTTCATAGGTGGCTAGATAAAACTTTATAATGAACACCCCGTACTATAATTAAAGTATTTTATTAATTTCGGTACACCTCGTATAGAGTGTACGGAAACAACATTGTTCCACATATTACAAGCACATTATTAGAAAGTCGCAAAATTATTTAAATCTAAATGTTAAGGGTTGCTAGATAAGTTTTTTTTGGCGGATTTTAAAACAACTCATTATAGCAGGGTATCAAGAGCAGGGTCAACACTGCATCAAAAGAACGGAAATCCACGGGACCTTCCAAGAAACCGAAACGAAAGCCTAGTTTGCCTCTTCATTGCTTTCCTAAAAGCAAACTTCCGCCACAGCAAGTGGAGAGCTATCCAACGAGTCTCCATGAGGTGGCTGAGAGCAGAGAGAGGGAATGAAGCGGCGAAGCTCATCCCGGATGTTCTTTCTGGATATAGAGAATCTTACGTCGATGCCCCCAAGGAGAGGAAAAGGAGATTTTTTTCATCCACCAGTCTTCCCTGCCGGGTCCCAGTAGTGACGCAGTGGTTTTTAGTGGAGCAGTGAATTATTGTGATTCTCAGTCTGTATAGTTGAATGTTGATAATGAATAATGTCTTAATTATTTAATGTCGACCGGTCTATTATTTCATAATAATTGACTTTTATCAAAATCATTTATATTAAAAATAATGCCCTAAGGCGCATTAACAAAAAAATAACGCTCTTGGGCATTATGAATTTAAATTGACAGTAATTTGATAATTAAATCATTTATAAATCATATAATCATTGTTGTGTGTTGCCATGGTAAATGCCCGGCCAGGTATAGGCACCTATAATTTACACACAATTTACATCAATCATAATACATAAAAGTGAATTTTTTAAGTACAAGAAGTCGGACACCATGAGCATTATAAGACATAACGCGTTCGGTCGAAGTATACCCCTCGGGCCAGGGGTTCTACACTATCGACCTCATGCGTCATTATCCTTATAATGCTCTAGGTATCTTAATTACTATAATATACGATATATAAATAATATAATTAAAGAGTTTTATTAATTTCGGTACACACTCGTATAGTTTACCGAAACAACATTATTACACATTTTACAAGCACATTATTAGAAAGGTGCAAAAATTATTTAAATCTAAATGTTATATGTCGCTAAGTAAGTTTTTTTTGGCAGATTTTAAAACAATTTATTATTACAAAATCACAGATGTATCACACTTAATTCTTGCACATAGACCACAGCAAAATTTGAAAATACGGCCTCGAAATCCTCCATGCAGTTTCGAGTGGAATAAACCCATTCGCCATCCAGTTTGATTTCAGTTCGATAGTAGCTCCTTAACATAAAAACTTTATGTTCTGAGGTGAAAGTCATGTTGTCCAAACACAAAACAGATTTTATAGGAATAAAAATTACTGTTTTTAGAACAAAATTTCTTGGTAAAACTAGGAAACTACAACAAAAATGTGGGAAACGGAAAAGTTTACCAACAAGGATAAAGACAAGACAAGATGGCCGCTAATGACGTTGAAGCACTCAAAGCTGATTGGACAGAGGCAATCACAAATCTGTTTTGGTGGTGAGTCAAGTTACGACGTACCTACCTAAGGAACTAGGACTAGGACAACTAACAAAACAACTTCTTACAATTAAAAATGATCTTAATAATGTCGATTTGGCTATGAGAAGAACAGTAATAACAACAAACAAAACAAGATTACAGTTGAGATTGACAGCTATTAAAAAAATGTCATTGGTGAATCAAACCGTTTCTCAATTGACCGTAAAATGGCTTAAATAACCGGTAAATTTATTGATCAGTTTTGAAATTCGCCCTTAGTAAATCAAATTAATTTCATCGACGTTGAACGCATTATATTAAAAAAAGTTTTTTTTAGCTAAAAAATTTTCTCAAAATTACTCAGTAGCTAGCACATTCAAGAAGAACGGTTTTAATTTCTCTGCTGAACTACCCCCTGGAAAGAAGCCTAGTGTTCTGAAGCACAGCGTTGTATCTACCATATCCAAAGTGCAGATAAACTCTGCTCCTGGTCAAATTTTGATGACGGTATGAATGCATTTTATGTGCATCTTGTTTCATAGCATGAGTATGTCCCTCCCTTTTTGTAGATTTCTACAGTGAAGAAATGTTAACGTTGTGTAAAAGAGCTCATATATGGTGAGTAGATAACTGCAAAGATACTTTTAAGAGAAAGATTTTATGGTTCCAGGAATAAGAGCCATTTACATAAGACCTTTTAGTGGTTCAGTGTTAACAAACCTTCTGTTAATATATATTATGTTGCACAGGATGAATAAAACTTGATGTCCCTGCTCTAGTATAAGAAAATTTGTTGTTCTAAAAATTACTTCTGCCAAGTATTTGACCTGAGTTCTGGCAACAACAATTTTTTTAATGGCAGCATTTTATAACCTTTAAATTATGTCAATATAACCAATAAAACTGACATAGTTCAAATATTATACGGGGGACAATCTGTCAAATTTCCATGGCCTACTTTTCCGAAGAATATAATGAAAAGTTTTATATATAGTTTTTTATGCAAAAATCGTTAAATACTCTTGTTTCACAAAACATTTTCATATTATTACAAATTTGAGGGGTTTGCTTAAGAATTCTTCCAAGAAACGCAGCCGATCGTTTAATTATTAATTATCAAAAACTTAACACAATACTATTCAGTACTTGACTAAGTATCGATACAAAATAATATACAGGGTGGTCCATTTAACTTGAGACAAGCCAATATCTAAACAAATATTAATGTTAGAGCAAAAAATTTCAAATGAAAATTGCTCGACATTGAGGGTGAATAAGATGACGGCAACGTACCTAACTTAGGATGACGTCATCAAGGGTATTCGAAGGGCATCTGTGTTTTTTCAAATAGAAACCTATAATTTTTATTACTGGATATTAACTACTACTTAATAATAAGCAACTTTTGTAGGAAACATTTTTTTATAGAATGTCCAGTTAACCCTATTATTTAACATCATGGATAATAAAATAATTATTTTTTTCTACGACTGCCTCGAAAATATGCAACAAATGTGCATTATTAACTACCGTTGAAAATCGCATATTGCAAACAGCGTGCGCAAAGTGCACATTGCGCATGCTCCCATACAGAAGCGTGTGCAAAATCCAATTTGCACACGCTTCTGATTGTCTTGCACAAGCCTTGCATATATTTTATAATACAAATGATAATTCTCTTCACACTTTTGCGACTTTGTACTACTCGCCTACGGCTCGTGTCTAAACCGACACACGTGTGAAAAGTGCAATTTTCGACACTAGTTGCACAATATGCTAATACGGTTATCTTCATTTATAAATCAAGGAACCTAAGAGCGTAAGATGTGTCACAAACTATGTCAATGTCAGTCTCTAAGAAAAACAAATAAGTTATTTCAACAAATGTTCAAAATGATGACCACCAACAGCAATGGACTTATCAATGCGTTTTAAAAACGATTCGTTGCACCGAATAAGAGTTTTTCTAGTCATAGCTCTATACAATCCAAACTGAGACTCTGCCGAAATCCCCTAGGGTTTCGTACTAGGCCCACTATTGTAGAATATCATGTACGATCGAATATTAAGAGAAGCGGATCAGAGAGGGTTCTACTTGTAGGGTATGCCGACGACATTGCATTGATAATAAGCACCAAAATTAGACATCAGCTGATCGAGGTGGGAAATACAGCAATCTCTAGATGTGAAAACTGGCTTCGTGAGCATTCACTAAGCTTTTCAACAGAGAAAACAGAGGCGGTAATTCTAAATGGCAAAAGAGACAAAAGATATATATCTTTTAGAGCGAGAAATATAGAGACAATACCTAAAAAAAATACTAAGTATCTAGGGGGTGCTTCTCGGGACCAATCTGTACGTTTCAGAATTCGCAAGTTATCTCAGAGGCCATAAAAGCAGAAGCTAGAAAACGCACTTTAGAAAAATGGCAAACGAAATGGGACGTCACTACCGACAAAGCACAGTGGACGAAGAAACTGATACCGAATAATGAAAAGTGGGTAGAATGTAAACACAGAACCTCAAACTATTATTTGACCAAATTTTTAACTGGCCACGGCAGCTTTAGGGCACACACCCACCGCATAAAGAAAACAACAAATATCTGCAACTACTGTGGGGACGTGGATACGGAAGAACACTGCTTCTTGCACTGACCGCGCTTTGTAATTCAAAGAAAGAGACTGTCAGGACTGATTGAAACTTATCCCCGGGAAATCTCATTAACGAAATGCTAGAAAACAGCGAAACCTGGCAGGCAGCAAACAAGATTATTTGGGAAATCATGAAGACCAAAGACGCTAAAGAACGGGAATAGCAAATATGCGTTCTAGCTTACAAAGAAATCTCATCTCAAGTAAAAAATGCTTATCATTTGAGAAACCTGTGAAAATCTACGTGAGAAAATGTCATAAATACAAGTCCTCCCCCCCCCCCCCCCTGGAGCTGTGAGGAATACTCTGATGAGTGCTGCCGCCGCTCCCAGGGCCACTATCATGGAGTCGAGGATGTTTTTTAGTGTGTGAGTATGCTTTACCTTTGGAAAAAAAAACATTTTTCCCCTATTCATGAGTTATTATTATTTCATATCATATTGCGCTTTGCGTCCTATCAATGATTACAAAGGTGTTGGATCGCAGGTGTAGGACAAATAGCCACTTCACTTTCTCGAAATCGCCAACGTTTCGACCTTTATTTTTAGGTCTTCCTCAGTCACTCCTCTCTGAGGAAGACCTAAAAATAAAGGTCGAAACGTTGGCGATTTCGAGAAAGTGAAGTGGCTATTTGTCCTACACCTGCGATCCAACACCTTTCTAATTATTTCATATGCTAACTTTGACTCTTTATACTTAAAAAAATATCACCAAACTAACATCGCAAGTTCTGCTAAAAAATGGCTCAGGTAACATAGTTTTTCAAATGGTATATCGTTTTGTATGTTGTTCTGTAGGAAAAAAAAATATTGCTATTTGAGTGCAAAATGAGGTAGTTATAAAATTGTTTCAAAACATAATACTAAGTATTTAGAACTAAAACAGGTGTTAAATTAAAGTGACAGGTATTTATTAAAGCACAACACAAATTCAACTTAAATGATATGTTTGAATTGCCTGCCACCAACTCTAATGCAAGCGCGGCATCTTCTTAAAAAAGATCTGTTTATGCGTCGTGCACTTCCAGCCACATTTATTTCTTATGCAGCTTCAATAATATGTTGTCTTAGTTGATTTAAATTATTTATCGGTGTTGAATAGACTTTCTCTTTAATACAACCCCAGTAAAAAAAATCTACTGGGTGGGTTTAAGTCCGGAGACCGGGCAGGCCACAAAATGGAACCAAGACGGCCAATCCATCTATGTGGATAAGTTTGGTTCAAATAGTCTCTCACTACTCGTGCGTAATGAGCTGGTCAGCTGTCAATTTGAAGTCACAGTGACCTGCGACTGGCCAAAGGGACATCTTCCAAAAGATTTGGCAGTTCGAGTTCTAAAAAATCCCTATAATTTTCCCCGCTTAGATTTTCAGGTGATTCAAAGGGACCAATTATTTGCCCGTTCGAGATGCTGGTCCACATATTTAACTTGAAGCGATACTGGGACCTTTCTTCTCGCATTGAATGTGGGTTTTCAAGAGCATAACAATGAAAATTGTGCATGTTCATAAACCCATCTTTTTTAAATGTGCTTTCATCTGTCCATAAAATGTTATTTAGGAACTCTGGATCTTCCCTATGCTTCCGCAGCATTCTTCGGCGAAATTGGACACGGTGAACGTGGTCGCCAGGTAGCAAAGCTTGCACACGTTGCACATGATATGGGTGATATTGAAACATTCATGTAATTCTGTTGACAGTAGATTTTGGTGTTCCTGTAAGGCGTTCAATTGCTCGCGTCGAAGTACTCGGATCATTTTCAATATTTTGTAACACTTCTTCATCACGATCCATGCGTGATCTTCCTGTCCCGGAGCGAATATAAGGCATTCTGCCTTCCGAATATGCTCGGTGAAGGTTTATGAACACATGGTGATCCGGATATCTCAAAGCATTTGTACAGGTACGGCATTAGTAATATTGGACGTCAAGCCCGCGTAACACAAACACAGATTCAAAAGGCCAGGTCTGTTCGTTATTGTCCAATAAAATAAGTCCAAGTCACTTACTACACAACAAACAAGTTCAAAAAGACTATTCACACACTAGTTAGGATGGGTACAAAAATAATTCGATTATTAAGACGATTGCGTTTTGAAATGCATTCTGACTTATACGTCAACATGTTCTTTTATATCGTTCCCAGGTTACCAGGCTTACTTGATTTTTTTGCGATACCGTGTTGGATGTGTATGGACACAAATAAATGTTGCTGGAAGTGCAAGAGGGATAGATAGATCTTTTTTAAGAAGTTGCCGCTCTTGAATTAGACTTGTCACTACAATCTTAAATTACAGGATTTCTAAATTGTAATTTAATACATGCTGAAATCGAATATTTTATTATTAAAAAATAATAATAAATGCGCTCATTTTGCACTCAAATACCAATATCTTTTCTAAAAAAGAAAAGCTACAAAACAATACAACACCTTAAAAACTACGTTAATTGAGACATTTTTCAGGATAACTTGCCAAATTAGGTTGGTAATATTTTCTTAAGCATAAAGAGTCAAAGTTAGGACATAAAATAAAATTAACTCATAAATGGAGAAAAAAAAATTCCCAAATTAAAGCATGAATAATGTTTCTTTGGTTCTTCCTCAATAACAAAACTATTCAGGGTTGCGCCACAACATTGGGTATCTTATAATATGGAGTTTTGAAGCTGTAACAATAAAAAAACTGATGTAAGGTGTGGATTTTCACGAAATTCATAAAAGTCACGATATCTTAAAAACTATCAATTTTTTACTAAGGTCGTATCATGATATTCTGGTCAGCAATTAGCTGGTCTATCACCTCCCCAAGGGATGACGTTGGACACCCTGTATATTAACTGATACGTGCTGATTTCAGCAACGTGACAATTCGGACCCCACGTGCCAATTTTTAAGAACGTTACATCTCGCGTGGAGCCGTACGGAGCCAGGCGGTACATCAGTCCAGTTTATTGGCTATAAACCCCTAATAAAAATAAACTACAAATTCGCAAATAAAGTTTTACCCATCTAAATACTCCAATAAAAGAATAATTCATGTTGAGATTGTAAAATAATAAATTGCCCAATAGATACACGTGTTTAAAATATTAGTGGCGCCAAATGGAGCCACACGACTACTTAAAGGTTAAAGTTATTTTATCTCATGTTCACTGACAGAATACCATTCAATTTTCAAAATCCTCACCATGCAATTCCTGATGTAAAGTAATATGATATGGATGGAATCGGTGACGCCTTAATATTATTAGGATTTTCCATTCTACGAGAAGAAACATGTGAATTTACAGCAACTGCTCCTAATACAGCAATCTCGTTAGTTTCATTCGAGACCCTGGCTTGCTTTTTTCTTTTTGACGGCTGAACACTTCCAGTTTCTTTAAGCTGATTTATAACACAATAAAAAGATGCCCGTGGTGCACCCCTACCTGGAAAACGCTGGATAATCCATCGGCATCGTCAACACTCCTGTGACGACCGCTGCCGGGGCAGTGGTAATGGGGCCTGAAGAACCGACATGCCTACACAACGGAGGCGGGAGACCGGACATACTTGACATCGCGGTGTTGACTAACGTCCGCTTCCATGCGGAGTTGGTGACGGTGAATGAAGGTACCTCGGATCACAATCCAATATCCTTGAAGTGAAGGCCGAAGTCAAAACGATTCGCTCTAAGCACACTAATTGGAAACGATTTCAAGAGCATTTTAACGCACTTGCGACGTCCCGATTATTGTTGATGTGGCCCAGGTGGAGGGTGCCGTGCAGGCGTTCGAGAAGGACGTGTTGCAGGCTCTAAGGTTATCCACAATTCACCGCGAGGTGCAAAAACCACGCGGTCAATATGGAGAAACCCCCGAACATATACGGGCGCTCGTTCAGGAACAGAGACGACTGCGTAGATTGTACCGCAGTGACCCCTCAGAGGACAATCGCAGGCTACTTAACGAAAGCAGCTAGCGATTGAAATCAGCTCTGCGCGAACACCGCAGTCGATGCTGGGAGCATAAGCTGAGCGAGCTGGAGTCGGGCTCGTCTGGCCTCTGGCGGCTGTAGAAAAGCCTCAGGCGTGAAAAAAACGCCATATCACCGCTGCACAGCGGCACACGGTATGGTGTACAGCGATGTCATCCTGGCGGTTGAGAGAACCGTCCGGCACCTGAGGGGCGAGGACCCCAGGAGTCAGCAGGGCCCGACAGACCTGGTCACCCCCGGGGACGGAATGACATCTCTAACAAGGTGCTGTAAAACCTGACCAGGAAGAGTGCAGCCTGTCTCTGCGCTGTGGCGAACGCAACGCTGAGGCTACGGCACTTTTCATCAAGGTGGAAAAAGGGAGTGGTGATAATGCTGAACAAGCGGGGAAAGGACAGGAAATTTCCACAAAACTACCGGCCCATCACATTACTGTGCGGGGCTGGGAAGATCGTGGAAAGTTTTATCCTGAGGAGACTCCAAGACGAGTGTACACGCCTAAACGTCGTGCGCGACGAACAATACGGGTTTCGGGGGCTGCATTCGGCAGAATTGCAGATCCTGAAGACCGTTGCAGAAGGCAGGAACTCCAGACTGATCTCTGGATTAGTCCTGCTAGACGCAGCACGTGCGATCGATAAGGTCTGGCACGAAGGCCTAATCTACAAGGTGAGTAACTTAGGCTTGTCGGCAAACATTTGCCGACTTATCGACAGTTACCTCATAGATCGGACAGTGGTTGTAAGGGTCGGATCTTCCGTCGGCACCCAGAGCGCTAGAGGCAGGTGTCCCCCAAGGGTCGGTATTGTCGACGCACCTGTACACGAGCAATATTCCTAGAACACCAAGGACTACGCTCGCGCTCTTTGCCCACGACACGGCTCTTTTATACAAACACCGGAGAAAAGATGTCGTGCGGAGGAATCTGCAGCTAGCTTTAGACGACCTACAGGAGTGGCTGGTGCGTTGTAGGATTAAGATCAATTCAACCATGTACCAGGCAATCCTAATAGATAGACGTCGCGATGCCATCCCGGATCAACTTGTGATCGATGGCATCGAAGTGCCGTGGCAAGACTCGGCCATTTATCTGGGGGTAACCTTGGATAAAAGGCTGACTTGGGGCCCCCATGCCAGGATCACCGCTGCCAAAGCTAGGGGGGCTATGGCCTCACTATACCCACTGCTCAACCGAAGAAGCCATCTGCCCGTAAGGGGGAAGCTACTACTGCTGAAAGCCTTCATGCGACCGATCCTAACATATAGATCGGTCTTATGGGGGAGTGCGGCGGAGGCCCACCTCTCAAGGGTGCAAGCTGTTGAAAACATTTACCTCCTTATTGCGGTACATGCCCAATGGTAGATTAGTATCGAAGAAATTCGTGCTAATGTGCGATGGCAAACAGTGCGCGATTTCATGAGAGACAAAGCTGAGAAGACCTTCCGACGCGCAGAAGCACATCCAGACGACCTGCTGCGGGCATTGGTTCAATACGAGTCGGATCCCGCATCAGAGTAAACCCTGAAGCGACCACGGCACCAGCCTACGATATCAAGCCGCAGAGCGACAGGAGAGACGCAAAAAATCGCCCTGAGAAGCAAGTGCCACGTCTCCCGCAAGATATGTCATGCCAAACCAGCCAAGCTGGCGGGGCTTTGAGATATGAAAACAGGAAAGAGCGTGCACCGGAGAACAATGGCGGTAGCGGACCGCGGATTTATAGGCCACCAGGCCCGGAATCCCCAAGCACAAACGGGCTTTTTTAGTGGATAAGAATCCCACACTACCGAACAGCAGAGCGGAGCTGTCAGGTGTCTTGCCGAGATTTTGTGAACTCCTGTGACATTTACCATAAATTAATATCATCCCAACTTTCTTTGCCATTGACAAATGATATTTAAATTGTTGTGATTTGTTCTTCTTAGGAACTGTCATTGACATAATTTGTGACACGCTGACCGTCTTAGGTTCCTTGATTGATATAGGGTTAACTGGACATTTTATAAACAAATGTTTCCTACAGAAGTTGCTTATTATTAAGTAGTAGTTAATATCCAGTAATAAAATTTATAGGTTTCCATTTGAAAAATCAAAGTTGACCTTCAAATAAACTTGATGACGTCATCTTAAGTTAGGCCCCTTGCTGTCATCTTATTTTCCCCTCGACGTCGAGCACTTTCATTTGAAACTTTCTTCTCTAAAATTAATATATGTCCAGATATTGGCTTGTCTAAAATTAAATGGACCACCCTGTGTAATAAAAAATAATAACAATTGGTCGGCCATATTGCCTTGAGGGGCAAACATGTCAAGTGACGTCATTCTCGATTGGTTAATAGTGCTGAGTTGTCAGATTGACAGTGACATATTCAATTCTTAGGTCAAAAGATATCCCCCTTAAAAAATAAGTTGGCGTGTGCCAGGATTTTTTTTTAAACTTGGTAGTTTTTCAATTATATAGTGTGACTCGTTTTAAATAGAAATATACTATAAGAGCATCAAGAATGCCTAAGCTTAAAGAAGGTTTCTACAACTAACAAGGCACACCTATTTAATGACAGGCTCACGTTTAATTTTATGTAAGAGGGGGAAAGTCAAAAGTGGACCTAATATTCAGCCGCTTATCTCTATCACCTTGTTCCCTCTGCCCCCAAGCAAACCGTGGCGGTGAATCATTTCTTCGACGCCAACTCAAAGGGTCTTCTCTCACCGACAAACTACTATTGCTGCTACTCGTCGAAGTTCTACTCGACATGCTCCTCTGCCGTTCTTCCTCTTCCCGATCCATTCTTAGTATCTCTTCAATGGTTTTCCGTGAAGCTTCTTCCTCTTTCTCTATACGTAACTGCTTTTCAATAACGGCGTTTCGAGACCGCTCCTTGTGTTGCTCCCTGCTAAGCCGAAGAAGCTCGCTCAAGGGAACAGGTTTAGTTTCCGCGGATGATTTTGTAGGTGACGCCACTAATTTTTCCACATTATAAAAGTTTTCCTGTTCAGTTGACACTTTGGATGAGCTTTGTGCACTAGGATTTAAATCCTTTGCATTGGGGTCCAATGAGACATGTTTAGACATTAGGCTATTGGAACTGTAATGGCTTGATAAATTGTTGGGGCTAGAACTGATTGCTTTGGGACCAACTGGGCCAGGTTTGGAGCCGGTTGGGCTGTTGCAACTTGAGCTCGAATATTTACTTTTTGATGTGGAACTGAACTTTTTGGCGTCAGACTCTTTCGTCGGCGGAGTTTTTTGGTGCTTCAACCTGTGATGAGCTCGAACTGCATTTTCAGTTACTTCGTTACTGAATCCGATAGGCGCTACCTAAATGTCAAAAAACAGAATTATACTATGGGCTCATACTCAGGACTTTAATATAGGATGTTTCATAAGTATAGGAGACCGGGTTTAGATAGTACATAGTACATGTAAAAATGAGACATTTGGCTTGTGTTAAATACTGCTAGTTAAGAAAATTTTATGGAATTTCAGAAATTATTTGAGAATCATTTAAGATAAATTACTAAAAGTTTGTAATCAACGGTTTTGATTCAGATGTAATTTTTTATATAACAAAGGGGCACTTTGTTTACTATGTATCTCCTAACGCGTATGAGGTATTTAGCAAAAAACCTAGTAAAACAAATCACTTTTTATAGACGTTCTATTTTCAAATTTTAGTATCGAAGTAAATAAATTATGCAAGAAAACAGTAAAAACAAACGATCTCTCATTAAGTTGTTTCTCTTGTGGCACCCTTACCCCTTCTGGCGTAGTGCCAAGACAAATTTAAGCAAAATATGGCAGTTTTTTCTCTGGCAAAAGAGGTAGGTGAAAAAAAAATAAGTTTTATATATTGATAACAAGTTGTACTCATTTTGGTGTCTATAGTCCAAAACCCAAGCTGGCACTTAAAGTAAACCAAAACTTGACTACAAAAAAAAGCTTTGGAGAGTCATCAGTCATCTTGATCAACGAATAGCACTCTTAGTAGTGGTCATTTCAGACATGTCAGTGAGAAACATTTGTCTTCCACTCTGCAAAGTTGTCAGGTCTACTGATTTTTCAGTAAATCTACTGAAATGACTTATTGACCTACTGAATAATATGTACTGTAACTGACTGAAATAACTATGTAGTTATATTACTCGCTATATTTTGTTCTGTTTTCTGGATTCTCATGCTTAATGTCGATGACACCGAGGTGTAACACAGACATTTACCGTTATAGAAAGAATATCTCGTTTACTTATGATTGTTATCTAGTTACCTTTGAAATTTTCATCTTTTGCTTTACGATTAGAATCGATAAAACTTGTATCTGTACGAATCATTTTCTATATTACAACACATTTTTGAATAAAATTAATATTTGCAATTTTTCGACACTTTGTGATTTGCACAGATGTGTGATTAGCACAGACGCGCAACATGACTTTTGTATGAAATCTAAGGCCTGTTTTTTCATTTTCAATAAAACTCATATTAATTTGATAGGAAACGAAATTTTGAGGATTTTTCAAATGTTTTAGATTACTAACCCAATAAAATTAAATTTTGCAATTTTTCGACATCCTGTATATCAATTTGTGATTAGTACAGACGTGTAATAGTAGATTATGTCACTAGGAGTAAAAGTGGGCCCTTTCGTGCTGAGCCCAGAGATTGACGGCCGAAGCGAAGCTGAGGCCTGCAACTGGGCGAAGCACAAAAAGGCCTTTTACTCCGAGTAACATATACTATTTTTTTTCCAAGCATGCATGCAATAAGAAGTCTATTTCAGAGTGATTTAAGCGAGTTTAGGTACTTACCCAATTAGATGTGTATATTATTTGTAAAATAAATAGAATGTGTTAGAACGGTGGTTTTCAATGTTCAATGGTTTTAATGGTATTAAATCATAACCAATGGTTTAGGCGGTTTAGGTAAATTATGGTAAACTAAACATTTGTAGAATTATTATCAATACTAAATTAATAAAAATCATAGTGACTGATAAATATGATGACGCGCATGACGTTTAATATACGAACTCAGAATTCGAGAACCTACGCGATTTCGACTAATAACGGTTTCGGGTGGTGCTCTCGAGCGCTCTGAGAGTATTCCCATCCTTTGTTTTTTCAATACGAATGTAAAAACGGCAATACACTCAGATCAGTTTATCTGGTGTAATCTAGTGTTCAAATAATTTTGGTGAATGAAAATGGTTTATGTATGCGCCACCATGACAATAGCGATGACATTTGACTTTACTTTTACTGCCTAGGACTTTTTTGCTACTTTTTTGGTCTCACGATTAAAAAGCCCACTTTAGGTGTGCGCATGGAGAAAACAAATGACGTACTTTTAGTCCGCTTCAAAAACAATAACTTTTTTTGTATAAAATTTTTATTATATAAAATCTAAGGCCTGTTTTTGCATTTTCAACAAACCTGCAAATAAATTAAATGACCAATGCAAACACCAATGCAAAGAAGTTAATAATTACTATTTTTTGACACCCTGTAAATCAATTTTTTACTTAGACAGATGTGTAAAACAATTCCAAGATTCCGGGAATTTTGGATTCAGAAAACAGATTGAAAATTAATATTTTTTTTATCGTTTCTAACCAATATTTCTAACAGGGTGGTCTACGTAAGCTACAGGCTCCGTAATCTTAACCTATACTGATTTCTACTGAATTTTTGTATGCCTGTATACTGAAAGAATAAAAATCAAGCTGGCAACCCTGATCACTCTGATGATTCTCCAAAGCTTTTTTTTTTATCCACTATGAGCAAAACTATAAGTGATAGTGCTGTATTTGTGTTTCCACTATATATATACAGGGTGTCCAGTTTAAAATGATGTAAATGGGGATATTGGAAACCGTCGGAGATACAAGGTCGCTTAAATGGAAGAAAAGATGCGTATTGGTTTGCTTAAAAATAATCCGAGTCAATGATATTTTAGTCATTGAATCGATATCGTTCCGATAATACAGGGTGAAAACCGAAAAAGTGTATTTTCGAAAAACCCTAATAGTTTACTTATTACAAGAGCTACGGTCATGAAAATTTCAGATTAGGGGTAGGAGAATATGGTGATTCCAAAAATTTGGTCAAAAGTTTCTTAGGCCTACTATGTTGTGCGCGGTCGTTGTCAACTTTCGTTTTTTGTACTTTTAAAATCCCCGTAAAAAACGCTTTTCAACCAGGTATAGGTAACATATTTACGTTCTGCCAAGAAAAATACTCAAAAATAACAAAATTAAGATTTCATCGTAGGTGGCTTGGATATTCCTATTAGAATTTTGGCATAGTGTGCTTAGATTTGTCATTTGTTATTAACCAACTATCAGAGCACAGTCTTTATTGACAGTATTAAGAGTCTACAGCTAAAAAAATTGGGAACTTTAAAATGAATAACGTTTCAAATAGTGAGAAATATGATATGTTGCAGTGTTTTATTCTGTGTCGCAGAAATGATGCGAATGCTGAAGAAACGTATTTTAATAAATACCCAGAAAGACCACAACCTGACAGAGCTATGTTAAGACGTCTCCAAGACAATCTAATTAATTACAGAAGTTTTACTAAGATAAGGAACAAACAAAATTTGTTATTGCTAAGCGTGGTCTAAGCGGGTGCCATTTTAAACCGTCATAAATATTATCACTACCGTGAGCATCCCAGCCAGGGTCTCCAGAACGGTGATCATATTAGAAGAATGGAATTTTTCGCAATGTTTTATTTAAAAAACTAACCGAAATACCTAATTTTACCTTGAAAGTCCTCTGGTCTGATGAGAGCCGATTTACCAACCGTACTATTTAATCGTAAGAATACTATTTACTGGTGTGGCTAGGAGTTGTAGACACACATGTGATTGGGACGTACTTTTGTAATGAGAACTTAAGTACCAAGAGACCATACAGACCTTACAGACCATACAGAACATGTTTTTTCAGCACGACGGTGCTCCACCATATAATGGGCGGATTATTGCAAACTATCTGAATGCTGAATTTGACGATAAGTGGATAGGCAACCTGGGACCAATTGGATGGCCTGCGAGGTCCTCTGATTTAACACCGCTCGATTTTTTTGTATGGGGTCATGTGAAGAATCTAGTATATCGTAGGTCTTACGAAACCGTAGAGGAACTTAGGCTCGCTATTAACAGAAGCTGTTAACGGACTTTCTCCCGAAATAGTAAGAAACTCTTGCGAAGCGGTCCTGGGACGAGCTATGTTGTGCGCCCGAGAGAACGGTGGTTTATTTGAACACTTAATTTAAACCTAAAATATGTCACTTCTTTCCTTTCTGTTAATTGTTCGTCGTATGAAGGAAGGTGTTTAGTTCAGGTTTGTACAGTTTTTGTATATTTTTACTAGTAAGCTTGGCAAAATACCAAGCTTAATAAATCTACACATAACTTCTCCTAATTAACCTGAAGTTGCTGTTCATTTGCAATAGGTACATTTTAATAGGAATATCCAAACCTCCTACTATGAAATCTTAATATTATTATTTTTAAGAACTTTTCTGGGCCGAACATAAAGAAGTTATACATGGTTGAAGATCATTTTTTTGCAGGGATTTTAAAAATGCAGAAATTCAATATGGCGTCTATAAGAAAAACGAAAGTTGACAACGGCCGCGCACCACATAGTATGCCTAGACAACTTTTGACCGAATTTTTGGAATCACCATATCCTCTGAGCCACAATCTGAAATTTTCATGACCGTAGTTTTTCTAATGGTATGTAAAACTATTGGGTTTTTCTGAAAATGCACTTTTTTGGTTTTCACCCTGTATCATCGGAACGATATCGACTTAAATATCATTGACTCGGATTATTTTTGAGCAGACTAATACGCAACTTTTCTTCCATTTAAGCGACCTTGTATCTCCAACGGTTTCCAATATCCCCATGTACATCATTTTAAACTGGACACCCTGCATATATATCTCTATATTACTTAAACATATCACTAAATTATTTAAACCATTCACTTATTATTGTCATCAATTTGGCATTGGAAATCTGACTGACATTTTTATCCTGTCTTCTCAACATGTGACGAAAGAAGATAGGTATAAAAGAATGAAGATTTCAAAGGTAACAAGATGATAAAGATAATCGGTCCATAATTTGTGTTCAATTTGATATATTGACTTGCAGTTTTAGAGGGTAGACACAACCAACCGGCACGATTTTTAAATATTTTTGGGTATACAGGGTGTTGCAGAAGTGCGGGACAGAACAATGTTTTTATTATTTTAAATGGAATCCCGCTGTATGTTTTTGCATATTTGGATTCCTCGTAAAAATCTGCATATGGAGCCATTTTTTGGTTTCGCAATAAATGGCGACGTTGTCAATTTATCTGAAATACGACATAATCTGCAGACATAATCTGAAATTTTCATGACCGTAGTTTTTCTAATGGTATGTAAAACTATTGGGTTTTTCTGAAAATGCACTTTTTTGGTTTTCACCCTGTATCATCGGAACGATATCGGCTTAAATATCATTGACTCGGATTATTTTTGAGCAGACCAATACGCAATTTTTCTTCCATTTAAGCGACCTTGTATCTCCAACGGTTTCCATTATCCCCATGTACAACGTTTTAAACTGGACACCCTGCATATATATCTCTATATTACTTAAACATATCACTAAATTATTTAAACCATTCACTTATTATTGTCATCAATTTGGCATTGGAAATCTGACTGACATTTTTATCCTGTCTTCTCAACATGTGACGAAAGAAGATAGGTATAAAAGAATGAAGATTTCAAAGGTAACAAGATGATAAAGATAATCGGTCCATAATTTGTGTTCAATTTGATATATTGACTTGCAGTTTTAGAGGGTAGACACAACCAACCGGCACGATTTTAAATTATTTTTGGGTGTACAGGGTGTTGCAGAAGTGCGGGACAGAACAATTCTTTTATTATTTCAAATGGAATCCCGCTGTATGTTTTTGCATATTTGGATCCCTCGTAAAAATCTGCATATGGAGCCATTTTTTGGTTTCGCAATAAATGGCGACGTTGTCAATTTATCTGAAATACGACATAATCTGCAGACATAATCTGAAATTTTCATGACCGTAGTTTTTCTAATGGTATGTAAAACTATTGGGTTTTTCTGAAAATGCACTTTTTTGGTTTTCACCCTGTAGCATCGGAACGATATCGGCTTAAATATCATTGACTCGGATTATTTTTGAGCAGACCAATACGCAATTTTTCTTCCATTTAAGCGACTTTGTATCTCCAATGGTTTCCATTATCCCCATGTACAACGTTTTAAACTGGACACCCTGCATATATATCTCTATATTACTTAAACATATCACTAAATTATTTAAACCATTCACTTATTATTGTCATCAATTTGGCATTGGAAATCTGACTGACATTTTTATCCTGTCTTCTCAACATGTGACGAAAGAAGACAGGTATAAAAGAATGAAGATTTCAAAGGTAACAAGATGATAAATATAATCGGTCCATAAGTTTTGTTCAATTTAATATATTGACTTGCAGTTTTAGAGGGTAGACACAACCAACCGGCACGATTTTAAAATATTTTTGGGTGTACAGGGTGTTGCAGAAGTGCGGGACAGAACAATTCTTTTATTATTTCAAATGGAACGCCTTGTATGTTTCGCATATTTGGATTCCTTGTAAAAATCCGCATATGGATCAATTTTTTGGTTTCGCAATAAATGGCGACGTTGTCAACTTATTCAACAAAACGTTTAAATTAAAGACAAAACCTAAATCTTTGCTAACGGCGATAATTTCCAAATTACTTGTAATAAAGTAACCAAAATCGGCCTAAGGGGAGCTAAAGCTGTAAGTACAAGTTCAAATAGACTTAGAAGATAGCACGTCAAACAGGGTGTTTTCAACAGAAGGCCCAAATTGAGAATTTTCAAAGCATGTTTAATCGACTTTCTTAAATCGAACCCCCTGTATCTGAGCATGGCAACTTATTCTCCTATAAATCCCCTTCAACTCTCATTAAGATGTCCCTATACCTATCATTGCTTGGCTAGGCGCTATATTCATTTTTCTGAATTTGTCTAAAAACGGGTAAAAATTATAACAAAAAAATTCAATAATTCATTAAGTTGGCCATAATCGTCATGGAGACAACTAACCGGCACAATTTAAAATATTATGATTGATACAGGGCGTCAGTATACAGGACGAATTTGTTTCTGTTGCCAAAATGGGCATTAGAAACACATGCATACCTAAAACACACAACAAATGGGCATATTTATTATTGGAAAATTACTATTGTTACGATCGCAGCAACGCCGCATGGGAGGCGGGGCAACGCATGGGAGCGTGTTGGTTGGTGGAGCTTCGCGACCTATCCGCGCTGCGTCATGGCTGACACGAGTGATTTATTGCTCGTCTGGCTTAATCTAGAAGGCAGTTGTTTACAACCGTTTTTTTTTAAATATGAGATTATTCAAGAATTCTTATAAAGAACTTTCTAGGTTTTTCTGTAATTTTAGGATTGTATATAAAAGGCGCATAGAGCGCCCGAGTAAGTAGTCTTATTTTAATCGAGCTACAAGTAAGCTAAAGTTACGAAGCGATAATAGAAGGCTATAAAGTGTTTAGTGTTCAGTGTGAGTTATTTACTAGTCGAATTGTACCTGTGTATATTTATGGAGTAAATAAATAGTGTTTTCGTGTGAAATCGTTACACTGGAATTATTGAACCCTGAGTTCGCAACAATTGGTGTCAGAAGTGGGATTCCAGTGAGAATTTGAGGACTAATATTACTGAACTGTAAGTGAGTGCTTCATTTCCGGACATTACGTGTTTATGCCAGTGACCAGAAGCCAGCATTAAGCCATGGAGGATCAACTTGCCGCCCTGCTGTCCCTTATGCAACAACAGAGGGAAGAACAGGAAAAACGTGATCAAGTACAGGAGCGGCGTTATCAAGAACAGGAAAAACGTTATAAGGAACAAAAAGAAGAGCAAGAAAAACGTTATAAGGAACAAAAAGAAGAGCAGGAAAAACGTTATCTAGAACAGAAGGAAGAGCAGGAAAAACGTTAGCTAGAACAGAAGGAAGAGCAGGAAAAACGTGATCAAGTGCAGGAGCGACGTTATCTAGAACAAAAGGAAGAACAGACACGGTTCAAAGAAGAAATAGTGACCCATCTCGCAGCTAGGGAGCAACAATTGGAAGAAAGAATAATGCAATCAGTTAACGAATCCGTTAACAGCGTTAACGAATCCATTAACGGCGTTAACGAAGGACTCGAAGCTGTCAACCAGAGGGTTCTCGAACTAGAAAAGAAATTCCGGGAACAACTTGAGGACGACACCGTGTCTACAGAGAGTTTTAGCACAGCCAACGCTAAAATTAAGCCTCCCGATTATGACGGTACTACGGCGTGGGAAATTTATAAAACCCAATTTGAAGCAGCTGCAAAAGCTAATGGCTGGTCCGAGCCCCAGAAAGCTACATCATTAGTCGTAGCACTTCGTGGAAAAGCGGCTGAGTTACTCTAATCTTTGTCGGCAGCGGATCAAAGTAATTATGCGGCTTCAGTACACACTCTGCAACTACGATTTGGAAATGAGCACAAAGAAACCGTGTTCCAGGCCCAGCTGAGGATGAGACAGCAAAAGTCAGGTGAATCCTTACAAGAATTTGAGGCCATTCACCTGGCATATCCATCGGCCCCTGAATCTTTTCAAATGCAATTTGCCGCCGAAAGGTTCATTGAGGGAGTTCGCGATAGTGACATGAGATACCACTTACGTCTTGTAAGGCCCAAGGATATCAGCGAGGCACTAGTTCGGGCCCTGGAATTCGAGGCGTCACGGGTGTCATCTAGTTCTTCTGCAAGTGTAAGAGTGGCAACTTGCGGTGACAAGAAGAATACGTCTATGGCTGAATCCATGGCCAGTTTACATAAAGCGATGAAGGATATGGCAGTCAATTTGCAAGCCCTGTTAGAAAGAACTCCCCGATCAACAGGCAGTCGGGGCATAAAATGTTTTAACTGCGGTAAACTGGGTCACGTCAAGAGTAACTGCCGTAATAGGGCAAGAAGTCCGTCGCCGTTGTTTAGAAGATCGAGCGGCAAACAAGACCGCCCTAGAATTCAGGAAAGTCCAATTCCTGTTAATGTAAGGGGGCAATTGACCGAGGCCGTTAAGACCCCCAGGATCAGTCAAGTCAACCAATCAAGTCAAGGCAATAATTTGGGTGGTAAAAGTGTTACAGAGGCCGGACGCATTAAGGAACAGAAGATTCAAATTGAACATCGACCAGGAAGGTCTCACGGAAATGCCGATGCATTGTCTAGACGGCCATGTAAAGAAGATTGTCGGCATTGTCAAAGAACTGAGCAGCGTGAGGGACTTCCTTCTGTAAGGAGAACGTCGGTAGAAGTAAACGATGGCTGGACCACACAGACGCTTCGAGAAGAACAGTTGAATGATTCAGATATTGGACCCATTCTCTCTGCAAAGACTGACGACAAGAGACCAGAATGGCAAGAAATCGCTGGTAAAAGTCCAAACCTGAAGGCGCTATGGGCCCAGTGGCACTCTCTCAAAATAGAAAATGGACTACTGAAGAGAGCGTGGGAGAGTCCGGATGGCAAGTCCGTAGTCAATCAGTTGGTTGTTCCTGGTAGCAGAAAATCAGATGTACTACAGGAAATGCACAACGGAACAAGCGGAGGCCATTTTGGGGTCAATAAAACATTGGCCAAAATTAAAGAGCGGTATTATTGGGTGAACTATCATGAAGACGTCGAATCTTGGTGCCGCAAGTGCGAAGTTTGTTGTGCCACAAAGGGACCTCGAACAAGATCACGGGGCCGAATGGTGCAGTACACTGTAGGTGCTCCATTCGAGAGGGTAGCAATTGATGTCGCGGGACCATTTCCTCAGACTGAGTCGGGCAACAAATACATCTTGGTCGCCATGGATTACTTCACTAAATGGCCTGAAGCATACGCCCTACCTAATCAAGAAGCAACGACTGTGGCAACGGTGCTAGTAAATGAAATGTTCTGCAGATTTGGAGTCCCTCTCGAACTTCATTCTTATCAGGGCCGAAATTTTGAATCGGCTGTTTTCCAGAAGGTCATGGAACTTCTCGGAATTCGCAAGACCAGGACAACTCCTTTGCATCCACAGTCGGATGGGATGGTAGAGAGGTTTAATCGGACCATGGAACATTACCTGTCTAAAATGGTGGCAGATCATCAGCGTGATTGGGACCAACATCTACCTCTCATGTTGATGGCATATCGAGGCTCTACGCATGAAGCCACTGGTTATACTCCGGCGAAAGTGATGTTCGGGAGGGAAATGAGGCTTCCTGCGGATTTGATGTATGGAACACCAGAAAAAGAGTCGCTCAGCTCTGAGAATTTTGTGGAGGAGCTTAAGGAGAGGCTGAACAATGTTCATGAGCAAGTCAGGAATAAACTGCGGATATCCAGTGATCGAGCCAAAGCAAGATATGACTTACTAGCTAACTCCCGCGGCTTCCAGGATGGTGATTTGGTGTGGCTATACAATCCGAGACGAAAGGTGGGGAAGTCGCCCAAACTTAGCCAAAATTGGGAAGGACCTTATACAATTATAAAGAAGATTAATGATGTGGTGTATAGGATCCAGCGGACCCCTAGGTCAAAGATGAAGGTCGTTCATTTGGATCGATTAGCACGATACCATGGAACTCTATCTGTTCGGGACGAACAGACTTAGGAGGAGGGCAATGTTACGATCGCAGCAACGCCGCATGGGAGGCGGGGCAACGCATGGGACCGTGTTGGTTGGTGGAGCTTCGCGACCTATCCGCGCTGCGTCATGGCTGACACGAGTGATTTATTGCTCGTCTGGCTTAATCTAGAAGGCAGTTGTTTACAACCGTTTTTTTTTATATATGAGATTATTCAAGAATTCTTATAAAGAACTTTCTAGGTTTTTCTGTAATTTTAGGATTGTATATAAAAGGCGCATAGAGCGCCCGAGTAAGTAGTCTTATTTTAATCGAGCTACAAGTAAGCTAAAGTTACGAAGCGATAATAGAAGGCTATAAAGTGTTTAGTGTTCAGTGTGAGTTATTTACTAGTCGAATTGTACCTGTGTATATTTATGGAGTAAATAAATAGTGTTTTCGTGTGAAATCGTTACACTGGAATTATTGAACCCTGAGTTCGCAACACTATTATTGGAATATTGCTATTATACTTGCACCATTTTCTTCAATGCAAAATTCCAATCGCCTTACAAAAGATGACTGGACTTTTACTAATACGTCTTCGCTGCTGATAAGACTGGAAAGCATTTGAAATTCTATCTTTCATATTCTCACGGGTAGTTGGTTTAACTCTGTAAATTTGTTTTTTCACATATCTCCACAAAAAAGTCTATTGGTGTTAAATCGGGCGAGCGAGCTGGCCACGAAATAGGTCCTCCTCTTCCTATCCACCTGTTGGGAAAAGCTTCATCCAAGTACTGCCTAACATTTCTTTGATAGTGCACAGGAGCGCCGTCTTGTTGCAACCACATCATTCTTCTTGTGTTTAAATTAACATTTTCTAATATTAAATTAAACATTAAATCTAACATATCTTCTTGTAGAAATTGCAGGTATTGAGCACCGTCAAGAACACCAACAAAGAAAAACGGACCTATGACCTGTGTACCAATAAGTCCACCCCATACATTGAGGGACTATCGGTTTTGATGATCTTGATCCTCAGCCAGTCACTTGGTCCTCAGCCAATGTGGATTGACAATTGAATAATAATGCAAATTATGCCTATTTATACTTCAGTTACTTTTAACAGTTGCTTCGTCACTAAATAATACAAAATTTTCATCATGCAGTTCCTGATGTAATTCTACGCGTAAGATACAGAGGGTTCGATTTAAAAAAGTCGATTAAACATGCTTTGAAAATTCTCAATTTGGGCCTTCTCTTGAAAACACCCTGTTTGACGTGCTATCTTCTAAGTCTATTTGAACTTGTACTTACAGCTTTAGCTCCCCTTAGGCCGATTTTAGTTACTTTATTACAAGTAATTTGGAAATTATCGCCGTTAGCAAAGATTTAGGTTTTGTCTTTAATTTAAACGTTTTGTTGAATAAGTTGACAACGTCGCCATTTATTGCGAAACCAAAAAATTGATCCATATGCGGATTTTTACAAGGAATCCAAATATGCAAGACATACAGGACGTTCCATTTGAAATAATAAAAGAATTGTTCTGTCCCGCACTTCTGCAACACCCTGTACACCCAAAAATAATTTAAAATCGTGCCGGTTGGTTGTGTCTACCCTCTAAAACTGCAAGTCAATATATCAAATTGAACAAAAATTATAGACCGATTATCTTTATCATCTTGTTACCTTTGAAATCTTCATTCTTTTACACCTATCTTCTTTCGTCACATGTTGAGAAGACAGGATAAAAATGTCAGTCAGATTTCCAATGCCAAATTGATGTCAATAATAAGTGAATGGTTTAAATAATTTAGTGATATGTTTAAGTAATATAGAGATATATATGCAGGGTGTCCAGTTTAAAACGTTGTACATGGGGATATTGGAAACCGTTGGAGATACAAGGTCGCTTAAATGGAAGAAAAATTGCGTATTGCTCTGCTCAAAAATAATCCGAGTCAATGATATTTAAGCCGATATCGTTCCGATGATACAGGGTGAAAACCAAAAAAGTGCATTTTCAGAAAAACCCAATAGTTTTACATACCATTAGAAAAACTACGGTCATGAAAATTTCAGATTATGTCTGCAGATTATGTCGTATTTCAGATAAATTGACAACGTCGCCATTTATTGCGAAACCAAAAAATGGCTCCATATGCAGATTTTTACGAGGAATCCAAATATGCAAAAACATACAACGGGATTCCATTTAAAATAATAAAAACATTGTTCTGTCCCGCACTTCTGCAACACCCTGTATACCCAAAAATATTTAAAAATCGTGCCGGTTGGTTGTGTCTACCCTCTAAAACTGCAAGTCAATATATCAAATTGAACACAAATTATGGACCGATTATCTTTATCATCTTGTTACCTTTGAAATCTTCATTCTTTTATACCTATCTTCTTTCGTCACATGTTGAGAAGACAGGATAAAAATGTCAGTCAGATTTCCAATGCCAAATTGATGACAATAATAAGTGAATGGTTTAAATAATTTAGTGATATGTTTAAGTAATATAGAGATATATATGCAGGGTGTCCAGTTTAAAATGATGTACATGGGGATGTTGGAAACCGTTGGAGATACAAGGTCGCTTAAATGGAAGAAAAGTTGCGTATTGGTCTGCTCAAAAATAATCCGAGTCAATCATATTTAAGTCGATATCGTTCCGATGATACAGGGTGAAAACCAAAAAAGTGCATTTTCAGAAAAACCCAATAGTTTTAGAAACATTATTAGAAAGATTGGACAATCCTGCAACATTTTGACCTGACTTTCGTAGATGTACTGTGCTTAATAAAAGTGAGGGAAACAATTGAAAGTGAAATAATCAAAATCCTTGTAACTTTCAAGCCTCATAGCCGATTTTAGTAATCTTGGTCTTGTTTAGAAGATAACTGCCATTACTTTTAACTGTAGTATCCAGTGCTAAACGATAGTTTTTAATAAACGTGCTAGAGGGCGCAATTTCAAATTAAAGTGGTTTTTTTTTGGTTTATAATTTTGATATCACAATTGGAAAGTAGAGTAAATTTTCAACAAAAAAAATTCCCAATACGACATCTTTATTCGTCCCGGAGTTATTTCTGCAAACACAACTTTATTCAATTTTATTACAGAATAATATTAAGAAACTTCATAAATGTTCAAAATAACCCCCGTTTTCCCGAATACAACTATTTATTCTCCCTCTGGTACTGAGTACAGCCGTTTCAATTTCAGCTCGTGAAATCGAAATGGACTGAAAATTCTGCCTCCTAAAACTCCACACCACACGTTTACACCCCATTTATTTTGCTGATCCACTTCACGCATCCAGTGAGGATTTGTAACTGACCAGTAGTGCATATTTTGCAAGTTAACTGTGCCACAGCTTGTATAAGTAGCTGTGGTCAGTCCACAAAACAAAGGAGAGGAAATGAGGATTTTCGTAACACATCTGTCTTAGCCAATAACAGAAATCTAGCCGTCTCTCATAATCTGATTCTGATAAGGCCTGATGTAATACTAAATGGTAAGAATGAAGTTTAAGGTTTTTTAATATCCGAAACACCAAAGTGGCATTTATACCGATGTCTGCGGAAATTTCTCTTGTGCTTGAATGCGGATTCACTTCCACGTACGCAAGAACATTGATAATACTGTCCTCATGCCTTACAGGACGTCTTCTGAATGGAACTGAAATGGGTCGCACACTTCCCGTTTGCCGTAAACGTATTGCCAATCGGCGAAATACCTTTCCGCTGTGATGCCTTCGTGCTGGATATTTAGTAGCATATACTCCCCTAAAATAGCCTACGTTCCGCAATAGGTGTATTTTGCAAACATTCAAAATATACGGCAAGCATGTCGAAAGCCTCGGAACTGGTATAAGCCATGTTTGAAGGATGAAGTGCAAGTTTTGATAATAATAGCCTAGCTATGAAGAAACTTAAAAGGGATTAACAAGAATGAATTTTTTGTCGCAATACGAAACTTGTCGAAATTGAATCAACTGACAACCAATGTTATTTGTCTCCATGGATACCTGTCGATTTTGTTTCATAGCTATCTAGATTGATATTGTAAAACATTATATTAGATGTATGCTTAAATTAGGTAGAAGTTTTCAATAATCAGATATGTTTAGAATAAAATAGTGACATATTTTATACTGAGTGACAAGCCTACAAAAAACCATCATGTTTTAAAACAATAATTGTTGTAACGGAATGTTTTATGATGGAATTATAAAAACAATCATTTATTCAAATAAGTAATAAAAATCATTCTTGAATGATAGGTCTGAAAGGAGAAATAATATGTTATTGAAATCTCAACATTTCTTGTTGCAAATTTAACCTACTTTCCGATTATGATATCAAACTTATACCGAATGATTGAACTTTTTGGTGTAAAACCAAAAAAAAACACTTTAATTTGAAATTGCGCCCTCTAGCACGTTTATTAAAAACTGTCGTTTAACACTGGATACCGCAGTTAAAAGTAATGGCAGTTTACCAAAATAGTTTACTAAAATAGTATATGAGGCTTGAAAGTTACAACGATTTTGATTATTTCACTTTCAATTGTTTCCCCCACTCTTATTGAGCACAGTACATCTACGAGAGTCGGTTCAAAATGTTGCAGGATTGTCCAGTCTTTCTAATAATGTTGCCCAAGGTATACCTTAAAACTACAATTCACACAAAAACAATGATTTGTATTATTTGGTTTCTAATTGCGCCCTCTTGTCAAAAAATAAAGGAAAAAAATTAGGAACTTGAAAATAATTTCATTCAAAAAAATCATTTAAAAAAATTGAAGAGGATTTTCTCATGTCCACTTTAATAATCAAAACTTTTTTCTCTAGCTTCTAAACCAATTAGTTTCCAAGATATGGCCGGTGGCCACCCTTAATGAAACACCCAGCATATAGCAAGTCCTCATTTGAAAACGTCATCTGGTTGGCTGTGAAATGCCAAAAGAAAAGCATAAAGAAACAAAAGTCGGCTCTTGTAAAGATAACGGACACATGAATTAAGGTGTTTATTACCTGTTTCTACAAATATTCCAATTTCTGCTGGTGGACAATATCACATAATGCATGGAAAACAACATTTTATTAATTATTTTCCACACTTATACACCCACTATATGCAATTTTTGTATTTTTAACTTTCATAAATTTGGTCAATTGCTAAGAGTCGAGGGCCATTTTTATGTTAGAACACATAAGTTCAGTATAGGTTAGATCAGGTTCATTCAGGTAGATTTAAGTTGGTTTTGCTTCTTTAGGTTAGCTCAGATTAGCTTTAGTTTTCTGTAGTATTTTACATTAATGGCTCATCCATAGTGCCAGTCAAAAAACACCCCAAAACACATGCGGCAATGAGGGCAGCTTGTTGATCAAGGTGAAACACCACAAAAGCAGCCCTGAGGGCCGCTGTGGGCCACGAAGCTGCCCATAAGGTCTGGGTTAGCTTAGGTACACCCACTGATAAACCCCTGGCAGTAGGGATAAAATGCAATTAACGTAAAATAGGTGATGCAAAAAAAAAGTACCCCAGGCGGGTAAAAATCCCGCCTATAGTTCCGATCTGCTGATGCTGGCTTCCAAACAAAAAAAAAACACACATGGACCTAACTGCAAAATATGCAACTCTGACATCAAAGAGCAAGAGAGGCTAGATCTCTGATCAAACTAAATACTTCACCAACCATAACAAATAATTCAACCTCCGAAGAACCTCATAATTCAAATGAGGTAATAGATTTATGCTGGGACGACAACACAGGCAAGTCAGTAAAGAGAAAACGAGATAAAAACTGGCAGAAGCAACCGGAAAAGTGCATACGCCCAAAACGTCCATTTGTAATCGACCCACTAAATATGACAAAAAATGTTAAAGCTTTTGATGGTTCTCCTGGCAGGAAGAAGGAAATTAAAAAGGATGGAAATAAAAATCGGCAACATCATAGCTAGCCAAGAACAGTGAAGTATTTGGGGGCAAACATTGACAGAAACTTTAAAATAACCGTTCATATAGAGATCAACCACACAAAGAGCAAACAAAATTATAAACACATTAATGAGGACAATTCCATACATTGGTGGATGACCTTCTAGTACCTAAACGGAAACTTTTAGCCAGCACAGTTACATCTGCAATTTTGTATGCATAGCTCCTATATTGGAGCGGCGGGGGATAGAATCACGGCGGGAGATTGATCTTAAGTAAGTTATTCTGTAAAGGATATACAGCGTAAAGAAAAAAGCACTGCAAAATGGTTGCATTTCAATCCACTGCATTTGGTAGGTAGCGTAATTTCAGAACATTAATACAAATTTAATTAAAAAAACTATGCAAAATAAAAAATACAGGGCTATAAAGAAAAAAAAAACAAAAAAAAAATCAACATTCTGTATTTCGAAGACGAAGCGTTTGTGGGTTATGTTTGTATGAACATTGTGCCCTATTGTTGCCTAGGGATTTCCCAGTTATTTTCAAGATTCCTTGCACTGTGACTTACAAAAAAGTTCAAACTTTCTGTAAACGACCTGTAACTGATTTTGTAGGCAAAAAATCAAAAAACCGCCAAAACCGTCCCGAGATGTCATTACAAAAAGAGTCTTAAAGTTAAGGCTCCCGTCATGACATCGTAGTAAACAAAATTTTAATCAGTTTTTTATTAGATTTTTTGCCATGCTTTAGTTATCTTTTTAGGTTTTTTAGCTTTTTCGCCACCCTCCAGTTATCTTTTAGAGATCATTTATCTTATTAAAATCGGCTGCGGCATTCTCGCGATACAGGGTGACTTACAAAGGAGCGTCACCTTTTTGAAAAACCCCTGTATTTTTTATTTTGCATAGTTTTTTTAATTAAATTTGTATTAATGTTCTGAAATTACGCTACCTACCAAATGCAGTGGGTTGAAATGCAACCATTTTGCAGTGCTTTTTTCTTTACCCTGTATATCCTTTACAGCATAACTTATTTAAAATCAAATTCCCGCCGTGATTCTAGAAGAAACGACCTTTCAAAATCTCTTTAAGTTTTAAATTTCGGCTAAGGCATTTCCAAGATACAGACCCCCAAAAATGACAAATAATTTTGCTGTATCGATCTTTTCCACTAGCAGTTTATTTGCAGACCTGACACTGTGAATTTGCAGATGACATTACCATTCTTTCTTTCAATTCCAGTGATCATGATTTAAATAAAATTTTAACAGAAAACTTAAGCAGAGTACCAAATTAGTTCTGCAATAATAAATTAACCTTGAACGAGACGAAAATTCATACAATACATATCCATCGTTATGGAGCTAACTATAAGAAAAGTCAATACCATTGGTTTGAATAAGAAATCTATAGAGCAAGCAACCTCTTTTTAACTTCTAGGTCATCATATAGATATGTCACTCAACTGGAGGGTACATGTAAATTATGTGTGCAATCAATGTACAAAACAGTATATTACAATACGAGATGGGAAGTCTTTCATTACTGACGAGAGATGATGTTATTTATCGAGACGCGCAGCGTCGAGAGAAATAAAATCCCGATACAGTAATGAAGCTTCCCATCGAGTACCTATGTGTATACTATTTTATTTTCAACCACACTTTCTGCATAACATCAAAAACTGTTCTCGAGTGTTATTTATTCATATAATATTCTGGCTCAAATCTTCACTCAGGAGGCGGAAATGAAGCTTCCCATCGAGTATATGTATACTATTTTATTTTCAACCACACTTGTTAATAACATCGAACCAAATAACATCAAACAAATGTTCTTGAATATTATTTATTCATATAATATTCTGGCTTAAATTTTCTTTCAGGAGGCGGAATTTTGATGGTTGCTATGGTATAGAGCAAAACCAACAATCAGGGTTTCTGTAATTCCCTGAAGTTTCTACGCTTTGTTTGCATGTGCATTACTAGACTAGTAATGGAATTACTTCCCATCCTAGACCAGTAATGAGACACTTCCAAGATTTAAAAAGGTCATCATTACATGTGTGGTTAAAAATAAAACTGTTTTGCGCTACATCGCCTTAAACAAATATCTAACAAACACGCTGTAAAAATATTTTATTTTTCAAACATTGAGTTTCGAATAAGATATGGTATTGTACTGTGGAGTGCATCTTCTGCATCTCGTTGAATACTCATATTCCAAAAACGAGCAATTCGAATATTGTGCCGTCTAAAATTTAATGAATCATGTAAACAAAAATTTATATCAGATTTATATCAGAAGTTAAATTTCTGGGAATGCATCTTGATCATGGTCTTGGCTGGGATGTGCATTGCAATCAAATACCATCTAGAACTATACGGCCAGTCTCCTATGGAGCCCATTTTAGGGATTAGAACGTCCTTAGTACGCATTGGAATATGCCAACAGTATAATCCATTCAATTATTTTTGGCATCAATCCATGCCATGGAATTTCACCAGTATAACATCGACAGCGATTGTTTGTTTACTTGTCTCCAAGACAAATTTGTCAAGATGCGTCATTAAAATTTCGCTGTTGCCGACTTGTTGTACACTTATGCGTGCATTTTGTAAGCTAATTTGTTATTAAAAAACTATTTCTTAAGAAAAAATGCCCAAGGTAATTAACGCAAAAGCGCGAATTTACATTAAAAAATGCTTCCTTCAATTTAAAAGAAACCTCCCCCAAGAATCGCCCACTATGACCTTGGCTAAATTTTCCAATATTTTTGAGATAAGCATTAAAGCTTTATTCACAACCTGAAAATTACCAGCCAAATTAGTCAGTTTAATCACACTTCTTACACAACTTCGGAAATTATAAAGTTGTAAATTTTGCTCATTCACAATATCCTAATTTTCCATCTAAGTTTATTTGCTGCCACCTCGGGAAAAACCTTCGAAAGCTACCGAAATCGATAATGCAGGTATCTGAACTTGGTCATGCCCCCAAAACATGATATTTTACGTGAATTCTATGTCATACGTTAAGTAATTTATTATAGTGCCCTGAATTAGTAAGTAAATTAACGCGAAACCTTGGCCCTTGCAAGCTTCTGCGTTAAGAACTAATTCAAGTGTACGTTCGTATTCATGTGTACGTAAGTTCTAACTCTCTTCCTATATAAGTTCCAATCTCTCGCGGTTAATTTGTATTACTAATTTTAAAGGTAATTATGAGGTTGTGAATGATGCTTTACTCTGCTTGCTTTCAATTGCCGCTGACGGAGACATATCATTTTTCCTGTTCTTCCCTAACTGTATTCCACCTTTCTTTTAGTCCAAAAAGCAAACTTCTTATACATATCATCACAACCACATTCACACTATACACTTATTAGCCTCAACAATTATCGATGTGAAAGATTCATTTTTAAATGCATTAATAAAATATAATATTTTTGCTAACGTAGATCCCCGGCCCATTTTTTACTAGATTCTAGGTTAGTGATCATTAATCAATATTATTAAAAGTTTGAAGTAATGAAGCCATCTGGCAACTATGTGAGCAAAACAGTAAACAATAACCTTAACTTCAAACTGATTATTAATCACTGTCACTGTCAATCATGTTATACCAGGTGTAATATGTCAGATTTCCAACGCCTACTTGACGACAGAAATACCTAATGGATTATAGGTTTTATACAAACTGCGCATGCGCGAGATTTTAAATGGTGTTTTCGGGTGACGGCTCAACGGCGCTTTGAGAGTACTTTTTCTTTTGAGTATCCTTTTTTTTTCAATTAAAATTAAGATTAGGTATACTCTTAGAAAGGCTACCCGAAAACGCTGTTCTAATGTTTACACAATCCGCATCTACCATTTTGACGTCGATTTGACAATTAATTGATATTTGTCATATATTTTACTAATTTTGCAGTTAATTACTTAATTTATAAGGAATGGGAACACTAGGGTGCATTTAAACTGACTAATAATATCGTTTCGGTCCTTTATACATGGCCATAGGCCTTATAAATTGTTGCCTCAAAGCATACGGGATATAGTTAGTATTCCAAGCTTTCGAAAGGAGACAATATCATTTTCAAGAGATAAGTGTTTTTACTCTTTTAACTTACATGAATAGTAATAAGCTTTGTACTTTTTATTATGGATGTTTTATATATTAGACAGTTTTATGGCATGCCATCGTGTATTTGCCTGTTTATTTTAGCATTTAATGTTAATCAAATGTGGTCCTTAAGATTAGGGATGGAACGGACGTCCGGTCGAAGTACCGAGTACCGGCCAGTCCGGCCTCTCCACCGGACGTCCGGTTTGGCCGGACTTTTTGGCAAATTCCGCCGGATAATTTCATATGAAATAATACATTAATTATAAGAAGCTAACAGTATAATATTAATAGCAATAACACAACAAATAACAAATGCACAAATAAAGGCAATTAAAACAAATGTATTAATCCCAACATTAAACGGTTCCTTTCAAACTAAGATCACAGTATAAGGAATTAGTTATTTATGTATTAAGAGCGAAAAGTACAACTTTTTTGCTCGGAGAGTGAAGTTTGCCGCTCGACGCGAAGCGGAGAGCGGCAATCACTCGAGAGCAAAAAAGTTACTTTTTGCTCGTAATGCATACAACGTTTTTTCTGCAAACGATCAATTTCAAATAATGTGAATCACAACCAAGCATAACTGAAGTCACAATCTGAAAATTTAAATCAAAGTGACAATGACGTTTTAAATAATTGGTTGAGTGGTGGTAGTTGCTGTTGACAGCAAGCGATAAAATCTTTTTCGCTTGCTATCCTGGCAATGCCACCTAGACATAAGGCCTGGAAGCGATATTTTAATGGCCGCCAGGGTGGTACGACGGGTCAGCTGTTTCATATGGCCTTTAGTAGTATTTTGCTCCTAGGTTTGCATTTTTCGTGCATATTCAAGTTGTTTTTGGCCTAGATTTGTATAATTAACAGTTCTGTGTCTTTTCTAGAAACGTGTATTTTAGTATTAGCTGAATTTGCTCGGAATTAAAGTTTCAAATGTTAGTAAACCACTGCCATCCCTCACGGTTGCCGTGTAGAGAGATGCAAAAGTAATTACAAGACTGGTCCGCGAAATTCAGTGTTTAGATTTCCAGAAGATGTTATTTTAAAAGAAAAGTGGAATCACGGTATTAGAAGGGATAATTTTATACCAAATAAACAAAGCAGGGTAAGTCTACCTAACCTAACCTCATACAACACTACATAAGCATAAGTATAGGAACATATTCCGAAAAAACCTCTCATATTCAAAAAATCAGCAGAATTTATTGGGTTTTTTATTTTAGGTATGTGAGTTACATTTTCATCCACATGAAGTTCAGAGGAAAGTAACATACTTACATGTGAAAGAACTGGCCAGTCCTTAGAAGCTCTACTGTTACTATTAGATGTCCCAAGACTAATTCCATGTAGGACTTTTTTTAAACATTTTGTTGTGTAGGGTTTGTGCTATAGTTTGTTACAAATATGTTATCCAAATCCATCAAAGATTTTTATATGTGTTTCCTAGGCCTAGTTGTAATTAAATTGAGAATCAAATCAACCAAAAGAAGAGTTTGCAAGTTGTTTGCAAAAGAAGAAATTCCTCTAGTATAAGACAAAGTGTGTAGGTAGTGTGTGCAATGAACCAACTAGTATTTTCTGAGGTACATATGTATATTTAATTTGTTTTTTTTTATTTAATATAATGTTTTAAAATGATCAAATGTTTTTATTTTTTTCATCTAAATCCCTATGATCAAAGCAGGCATCTTTGAAAATCAGATGGTAAGTATCTGTGTAGAGCATAATGATTTGAGTTATCACATTTCAATTTTGAAGTGATTATCTTCGAAACTGAATGAGCAATCTATGTGGAAAAAAATAATTTAACTTAAAAAGTTATACCCTCTATCTTTGTCTCTATCCCCTGTATATAACAAATTCAGCCAAAAAGAGAATATAGTATACTTATTCTTCAGAAGTATTAAAAATTATTGTTAGTAAACCACTACACTGTATAATATAATAATATATAGTATTAAGTATTATATTAATTTAAGTGTACCATGGTATAGTTAAATTGTTTATTTATTTACCTTTGTATTGTTTATATATATTACTAATGGTTTTATTTTTGTCCATCTAAATTCTAAATCCCAATTACCAAAGTATTCACCCAAAAAGCTTTCCAAAACCTTCGGGTTTTGAGCGTTGAAACGGTCGTCGAATTTTCGTACCACATATGATGACGTCACCGCTCTCCCGCTCGGTCGCTTCCAGGCCTTATATTGTCTAGGTGGCGTTGGTCCTGGGCAACGCGCGGAAAAGTAAACTCACATTCTGATCCTCAAAAATGGTTAGGTTTTCGTTTGTCTAATGAAAGCGTAAAATACGTCATTATTTGACGTTTGTAGGAAAAATACATTATATCAGTATCGTTAGTTCGTGTCGGCACTTTTAATATTTCCAAAACTAAAGCGTGCCGCGCGCACCTGCACCCGGCAATTTTCTCGAGTAGTTACGAGGGACTTGTAAATGCGATGTAGCTATGCCGTTAGGTGGAATCTTTCTAGGAGTGTAAAAAAGGCCCGGTAGTCTTTTTTTAACGTAATTTTATTTCTTTGATAATGGATAATTTTACCCCTGATAAAATACCCAGCGACGGCGGTATTTGAAGCAGACTTAATAACTAAGTTAAGGTACTAGCGTTTTATGATCTTTAATTTATTTGTGATTATAAAAAATCGATCTTTAAGTGAAAAACTAACTCTATTTTCAGCACTTTTGCTCTTTTATAGTCAAACCTGGCGATATATCCTATGTTCGTCAGCATTCCTTCTATCGTTTCAGATCCGTTTGCCAGATTATACGGACTACGATATTTCTATAAAGTGAAATAATAGTTCTACATGTAGGTAATTCCCGAATACATATTTTATTTTAAATAATGAGGAAAAGACGCTAAATCAGTTGAGTTACGTGTTACGATATATGCTAAGTGAATAGTCCGGTTTCCGGTCCGGTTCCGGCCTGACTTGCTAGACCGGATGTTCGGAGTCCGGTAGTCCGGCCCAATATAAGTCCGTTCCATCTCTACTTAAGATTACGGTCACTGACACTATTTTGTGACGTTGCTTTGTGGTGTAAAATACCATTTTGCTGGCAATAAAGAAGATTATTATTATTATTATTATTATTATTATTATTAAAAATAATGACGCTCCCATGTTTATTTATTTTTGAACTGTTAAAATTTGTAAGAAACGATTCTCCTGCTTTTAAACCCTTAAATCTGTATCACGGATATAAAACTAGATTTGGAAATAATTACCAATATGATATACAATGACTTGAACTCTACAAAGCAAACCCCTATTACATTGGGGCCATTATATATAATAAGTTACCAATTACTGTATGCCAAATGACAAATAATAATTTTTTTTCATTTATCAAAAATTTGCTGTTGAACAATGCCTTCTGTACAGGGTGGCCTAATTTGAGTGTTTTAAATGGAAAACTCCTAAACTAATAGGGATATTGAAAATCAAGAAGTCGATGCCGGGGTGTTTTTTAGAGCTGAATTCAATGCCGCAAACAGAAATCTGCTATCGTCTTTTGTTTTCTTGCAATTGACGAAAGATCAATTACCGCAATTTTCGAAAATACTTTGTAATTTTTTTATTAGTCTAGACGCATGACGCGATGATGCTTTAGCTCTTGTGTGAGTTAGTGAGATATACTAATATAGCGTACCAAAACAGTGCGTTTCCCCGACTCTCAGCGTCCGCTGACTAAACTTCTAAGTTGCTGCCGTCGGCCGAACTTACCCATTAACTACACTTCTAACATATTTTTTTTTAAACTTTGAATATCCCTGGTCTACTCCAAAAGAAAGTTTTGATGTTCTCTTATTATTTTTAAAATATTGGTATCATATAATCATAATTTTAGTTCAAAAATATTTACAAGTTAGCAGGAAATTTAAATACGCAAAAACATAACTATTTAAATTTCAAAACTAAACATCACAACATTAACAAGTTTAATTACTATTTTTAACAACTAGACATATTAGTTTTTTAATTTAAATAAAATATGCCACAGAAACGACAACTATTTTAAATAATGTAACAAACAATAAACTACAAAAGATGTTCAAAAGTTCCTCCGTTGTTATCAATACATAATTGGCACCTTCTGGAAATGCCTTGAATGGCATTTTGTACGTATATTCAGATTTGAAATTGAATTTAAACAATTCAAACAATTGTTTTGTAACTGGTCCATGATGTCATTTGTGAGCCTATACAATTTATCTTTTAAGTGGCCCCAAAAGAAAAAATCTAGAAGTGTCAAATCTGGCGATTGTGGCGGCCACTTGATAGGTCCTTTATTTTCTATCCATTTGTTGTCAAAGTTTTCTGTAAAAAAATTTGAAATGACCCGTGAGTTGTCGGCGGGTGCGCCATCTTGTTGCAGAAAATAGGAATTTCTATCATTTAACGGAATCTCGTCCATAAAAGCATCAATAATGTATATCAATAATGCCTCTATACAAGGCTGAAGTTAGGTTTGTATCATATATTCTATATGCGAGTTTTCTATTGTTAAGCAATGCGCACCAAATACTAAAACCAAATCTACTTTGATTTCGGATGTCTCGGACTTGAGGAGGGTTCTCGATAGACCTGTGATATTCGTTATTTCTGTAAATATACCTGCACTGCTAACATACGTCTCATCCATTCAAATAATTTTTTCATGAAATCTTGGATCATCTTGTAATTGGCTTAAGTACCACCGACACCATATTAGCCTCTTTCCATGATCTTCGGGAAGGAGATGCTGTGTTCTCAATTTGTAGGGTTTAAATTTATTTTTCTCCTAATGCCCCAGATCTTGAAACTCCACACTCTGATTCAATTTGCCGACGGGACGTCGTTTTATGGGACGCAGGGACGCAGTTTTATGAAGCTGCCTCTTCTCAGGAAAACGATTCTAGTAAGACTCAGATGCAGCATCTGCTTTATAATTATTTTGAATATAACAATCTAACATGTCATATTTTCAAAAGATTGAAATTACATTTTTTTGTTACGTCCTTATAAGCTTAAAACTTAATGAACGTTATTGAACTGTCTACCCTAGGAGATCATTAAATTTCTCCAACTGCAGAATATCGGCAGTGACAAGTGACAGCTGCACCACAAGATGGCCGCGACATCGGCATGGGAGCGTCATCGCGTCATGGCCTACTACTCCAAAAAGAATTTTTTATCAAAAAAGTATACATCATTTTAAAGAGAAGAAAATTCTCTTTCTAATAAAGTAAAAAGAAGTTATAGGTTGTATTTAAAAAAATAGAAGTTTATGTTATAACTCAAAAACAATAAAAAAATAAAAAAATCATCATTGGAATCTATTCAAAAAAGTGCCTTAATAATGTAAAAACCATTTTACCAAACTAGAGTAATAAAAAAATTACAAAGTATTTTCGAAAATGGCAAAAATCAAACTTTCATCAATTGCAAGGAAACAAAAGATGATAGCAGATTTCTGTTTGCAGCAATGAATTCAGCTCAAAAAAAATACCCCGGCTTCGACTTTTTGATTTTTATTATTCCTATTTGTTTAGGAGTTTCCCATTTAAAACACCCAAATTAAGCCACCCTGTACAGTGGAAGAGTTTTTAGATTTTCCAATTTCAATTCCTTAAGTTAGTGTAGCATTATTAGATACTTGTTAATACATATAGCAACTGTTTGTTAATTTATAATATTCCTACATCCTTTCTGTGATTTTTGGGAATAAAGATTTGATATTTGATATTCACACAAGACCTCCAGCAAGTGCATAAATGTTTTCACACAAGCTGCTAAAAAAGAAAAAAGGTTAGTTCCAGTTAGTTCAGTTTTTCTGTAGTATTTTGCACTAGCAGCCTATCAATTTGTTTCGTGCCCATGACGTCATTTTGCCAGAATTTTAGTAAATATACCCTCACTTTAATAATGGGTTTCATGCAAGTGACATTATTTTGCCAGAATTTTAGTAAATGTAACCTCACTTTAATGATTAATTATATAATGTTTGCAATAAAATGGTCTTTTTGCATTCATTTTAAACCCTACTAAGCTCTTTTTGGGAGATCCAAACTTTAAATTTAGTTACATTGATGCAGAAGCACACAAATACAATATATTTTTTGTTTTCAACCAATGTGCCGCACAAAACCCATAGTGCGAAGAGTACATTATTGGTATTTTTTTTTTGTAATGTCCCATATTTTTTTTCTTATAAAATTCTGTATTAAATGTCTACTTTCCAACAAACAATTCAAAGTTTTTAAAATCATGTGTCCCTGTTCTTTACAATTACAAAACTTCAAAAGTTCTTTTATTTTGATTATGTATTTCTTTTCTCTCATTTTCTCTCTCATTCTTTTCCGTCAAAAATTCATAACCTTCTAGATGATGTTTTTAATGGACACCCCATATATATCTAATAAATATAAAACAAACTTACCTTTCGAATATGTTTGAGTATTTCCCAGTCATCATTAGGGATTCCTTTTGGATCATCACCTGCTTTGAAGGAAATATTTCGGCCTCCTCTACCTCGCCCACAAGGGACATGAATTACAGGTTCAGCAGCCAATATTGGATCTTCAAAAAGATCAGGAAGCTTAATTGTTGTTGAGTTCGTCGAATCATTTTGCGAGTTCGTCAAATCATTTTGCCTGTTTGTCAAATCATTTTGCTGGTTTGTCGAATCTAGATAGTAATCATCTGTGTCAAATATGCTGCCCACATTATTGTTTTGTATTCTTTGTTGGTAGAGTTGAACTGAATCAAGAACAGCATTTGCTGCTGCTGGATTAACGGTTATCTCTGAGTATTCTTGCAAATAACGCTCAAAGTCTTCATCATCATTCATGTTCTTAATATTTTGACACTACAAAATAATAAAATATATTTTTAGTGCTTAGTTTAAATTATTCTATAATTCAAAATTATTCAACAAGCACAGAAGGGTTGTAAAGTAGGTATGTATTGTATAGGAAACTTTGGGCTTGAAAACTTATGGCGTTTTTCTGTGGCTGCTCTAATGCACTCTAAAAGTACCTATTCACATTCCGTGGCCGGCCAATATTTGCCGGAAAGACCGTGGACGGCCGGTCGCTTCTTGCTACACAAGCAAAGTTAAAAGACATGTCACTGCTTGCTGGCGGCTATCATTTATTGCAAACTTTATCAGTCCTAAATTTACACCAAACAAAAATTTTTGTTTTGATTCGACAATGCCCACAAAAATGGCAATCCAGCCTAGTTTTGTTTAGGTTTTACTGATTTGTAGGGTAAACATAAATGTTTATGGAAAACAAAAGACGCCTCATATGCCAATAGATCTTTGCAAACGAAAGCTTATGAAGAATTACTTGAACTGTAAAAACCAGAAGATGCTGAAGCTAATATGTGAAACATAAGATAAATATTATCAGTAGTGCATTCAGAAAAGGATCCTTAAAATTCCATTTTATGTCCTGTTGCCAAATATCTGAGTCACTAAAAGTCATTCTTCTTCCCTAATTGCTTGCCCCATTACACATTACAGTGTCTTTTTTTGTAAAATATGGTTTTATTAAAGTGCTTGTTTCTTAGGTACACTTGTAGTTGGAGAACATCTATTGACTCAGTTATTGAGATGAAGCCTGGGATGAAGCAAAATCAATATCTAAGGGTGTTAAAATATTAAGGAACAGAAAATTATAAAGGCAAATATAATAAAGTGCAAAAAATAGTTATGAATGTTTAAAGAAACCAATTTTAAGATTACTTTTAAAGTTACAGCCATGAACTGCTTCCTCAATGTGCTGTCAAAGCATAGTGCTGAAAGTCAGAGGATAGGGTTCCATACCACCCCATTTTGGCTGCAGTTTCCGAAAAGGGCTTGAATACCTCAGCAGCACATTGAAGAAGCATCTCTTAGACTGCAGCCCTATAATATTCTGATGAGTACAAACCTGGTTCATAAAGAGCTGTTAATACACTATATGATGAAAACTACAGTTTTATCTCATACTTGAGACACTTAGACCCACCTATAAGTTTTAAACACCTGCTTCAAAAGATATAAATATGGCCCATAAAAGAATACCATTACAATTACCAGCTTGTTGAGCCTGTTCCTGTTATCAGCAATAATCAGCATTAATCAGCAACGCAAGACGCAACATCAAAGTCATCAAACACATGTTAATGCGTACGTTCCGCCGACGGCAGAAGCTGAGAAATTTAGTCAGCGAACCCTGAAATTGGCCAATCAGGTGCTGATTTTCAGCTTTCGCTGTCTAAACTTCTAAGCAGCTGCCGTCGACGGAACGTATGCATTGTCAGTATTGTCAGTGTCACTCGTGACTCATGATCTTTGAATAGGTAGATAATGGAATCCGCGCGCGAAATTCTCCGCTACATTGACAGCTGTTACCAAAAATTATAGATGAGCGAAGGGAAAATTCCCAAAACACCTTTAAACCCAATTTAGGTTTACCCGGGTTTTTTCCCATCTTTTCTTGAAAGCACCCGGCAGTTTCAAGATTTAAGGTTAGGTTTTATATTAGAATTCAATAAATCCAGATTCTGGTTTGTTTTTTTGATAAACTAAACACTGGTCAATTGATCAAAAGCTTCAAGTTGCACAAACCAACAAATTATTGCTTAATTGGTAAAAGTTAGACGTATTGAAAAAGTTAAATTTAGAGGTTATAATGGAATAAACCCGGAATTTTCCCGAATGCGTCCAGGGAATAAACCCTCAAAAATGAAAAAACCGGGTGAAAACCCATCTCTACCAAAAATGATGAGACGCCACGTTTAAGAGGAAAACCAAACGTTTCATTGGCTATGTGTTTTTATAATGTGTTGTTTACAATGGTGGGATGTGCAGCTTACGGTTGTAAAAGCAGCGGCTATAGAAAGGAGCCTGGAGTTACGTTTCACAGGTAAACAGATAATGGCGTTTTTCAGCAACAATTAAATTATCTCAAATAACTCTTAAAACCAGTTATTTTACATCCAAATCTTCGAAATATGATTTTGTATACCAGTACCGCACTGAAGTCAATAATGCTAGTTTGGGAATAGTTATTTACCTAACAAGTGCGGAAATTGATATTTTTCCGCACGAGGCTATCTTTGTTGGGGCGGCAGTTGAGGGCGGAAAAGACACTTGACGCTAGGTGTTAGGTACGCACTCAGTGCGGAAAAGTACTCCCTCTCACACGCAAATGAGTGCTACTGGCATGCAAATAAGTGTACTTTACAACACGCGAGTAGGAAAATATTTTTCTAACTCTGTAACTATATACTTATAGACAATTTTTTTATTTAAATTTTTGAGCAGTTTTTCCAGTGGCGCAGGAGATGTAATCCCAGGGTTATCAACGACTATTAATTCACAATTATTTTTATTTAGTTATTATTTAATAGAAAGTCGATGTTTGCTAATAATATTACGTATAATATTACTAATGTTACATATAATTTTGGATTTCCCAAAGATTTTCAGAGACTTGATGCTTGGCTTGGACTAATAATATGAAGATTGCTAATTGGGTTCCATCCAACAATGACAGAATTTGTTCCAAGTATTTTGAAGAGAGGTTTTTTATATAGAGTATATTTTCACTAAATACTAAATACAGTTTTTAGGTTCCTAAATTTGCTAACTGTTTTCCTACCAAACAGTTGTAAGTTAATAAATAGTAATTATTATCCCATTTGGTCTGATTAGACATGAGAAAATAAGGTATTTTATTTTTCATTGTATTATACAAAGTAAAATACATTGTATTATACAGTATTAAATTGAAAAAAATGGCGGGATTTTTTTCACTACTGGATTAGGATTAGGATAAGAGCGTAAAAGCGAGATTAGCGAGCTTTTTGCATTAAAAAAATTAACAAAGTGATTAATTCTATTTAGAGAATGTATGATATCAGTAGTATAAATTAAGGCGTTATTTTTATAATTCAAATCCAATTTTTCCTTTAGATTAAGAGTAACGAAAGTGGCCCACTCAGCCCACTCTCAACGCAGGATTCATCAATAGCCATTATTTTCAAAATGTAGTTCTAGTTCAAACCCTTCTACATGACATGACTTTTGTCCCAAATAAATACCTATATAAAATAATGCACGCATGCTATCGAATCCAGCATTTATATGGCCTCTTTCCGATTCTGGCAAATCCTGCTTAGGAGAAATTTGCAGCTGTCTCACCATTCTATAGTAATTTTTTGCAAATTGCTTTGAGCAGAATTTGCACTTTTTCTCGGAATTGTTATTATTTGTAGTATTATTGCCCAAATTTGTCAGGTCTCCCCATTATTATTAAATTAAAATATTAAATTAAAAAATGAAGTCAGTTATATGTCATTCAAGTCATATGTCATTCTCCTACAGCGTTGTCTACTCTTCACAGTGTTGCCAGTAATTTGTATAAAAATGAAGAGGTTAAATATACTCTGTTCAGCGAGGGTTCAATATGACGTCACATTACTCATCTCATTTCATTAGAAAAAGATCGCAAAAAAGCAGGCGTATTATTAGTTTTTATTAATAATAAAACCACCAGCTAAAGTCATTTTGACGCTTAATGTCAAAATGTTGTGAAAATTTAGAAATCCGAGTCCATCAGCTTTTAAGAACTAAAGATAGAAACAAAAGATCCGCTTTTAAGGGATCATGTAGAAGAAAATACTGTGTGAAGAAAAACCGGAGTAAATTTCCAAGATAGTGGAGAAACAAGGAGTTACAATCGATGAAGCGGCGGAAGAAATTCCTTCAACATACATCCCGAAGGGACTATGAATTGTTGAAAAGAAGCCCCTGTTCTTGAACAACCACCTACTGGTCCACAAAAATATCTTCCCCTGGTGTTACCTAAAGGCTAGACCCGCTTCTGTGGAAATGAATAAAACTTTAATCAAAATTAGCGAGGTGTTTGACTGAATCAACTAAAGAAAAAATGTGGAAGAATGTGGAAAATGTGGATGCATGCATGCGACACAGATAACAGCAAAACCGCGGTTAGGTGTCTTTAAAAAGTTGCCCACGCTTAGTTAGATTATGTACTCAATTTAAGTCATTTATGTTGAATGTCTTATTATCACATATTACATTAATTAAATTCTAAGAAAAATTTCTCAAAAATTGAATATACAATAAATGCCTAAAAGTTTTTTTTTTCAAATGAATGAATTCATCATGCGGACACCTATTGAACTATTCTGCAGAAAAAGGTGCATTCGAACGAAAAAAGGAAAAATATGTTTGGGCGGCCCGCCGACAAGTGTTTCTGCTTATTGGTTTTACAACGCAAGTTGTCAGCTCTACTAGGTATAGTAAGCACACAAAAATACTCAGAATATCTTGGGCCGATTTTGTTCATATCTTATGATCTACATCCATGGCCGGGTGAATCATAGCAGATGTCTATGGTAAAGCTGCTGCGGATCTCATTCCTTCTTAATTAATACCCGAAATGGAAAAACTTTGGAATATTTGCACAAAAGGCTAAAGTGATACCCTGCCCGTGTTTACAAACATAACTTGACATTTTGTTCAACTGACATTTTATCAGAGACAGACGTGTTTTTTTGTATGACATCACAATTTATGACGTAATATTGAACCCTCGCTGAACAGAGTATAGTTGAAACTGTATAATGGTTAAACAATTCTATTAAAAAAATATGTACTTTAATATTGCTCATTATTACACAGAGTGTTAGAATTAGTAAAATGAAGGCAAAAATTGCGCATTTTATGCTGCATGCCTTGCTAAAAAGAACTTAGACATTCCAATTATTTCCAGATATATATCAGAACTAGTGAAGTGAAAGTGTATAATACATTGTATTATACCGTTTAATACGGTATGTATTTAATATATTTCAATTAATAAAATTAGTTATTTATTATTTTTAGTAAAATATTATTATTATTTTTAGTAAAATATGTGTCGTATAGGTGCTAGAATACCAATGCTACGCCACTGGCATTTTCACACTTGACAGATTGGAGCAAACCTGCAGATACAGATGCCGGCGTTGTATCCTACTTTCTCGGTCTACCTATTCTAAGCTCATGACTCAACTGAAGTGATGTTTTTGACAGAGCAAAAAATCTCCCAAACTAGAACTTTCTTCTGTTGAGATCAGCGAGAATCTCTCAATCTCACCAACTGACCATGACAATGGTGTATTGCGGGTTGCCTGAAACAAGAGAGATGGAATTTCTTCAACAAATTCCGACAAACAAAAAGTATATAAAATACGGGGGAATTGGTCAGCTTTTGTCGTTGTCACGCATTGACGAGAACTCGACTAAAACTCCGCTACGACTGCATTTTTCTTACAAATTTTTATTTCTTTCATTCTCAGTAATTTCACACTCATTTAGTGATGTTAAAAAACGGTTTTTTATTTTTGTTCGTTTAGGGTTGGGCAAAATCGGTAATTTTTATTTTCGGGAAACTTTCCGGTATTTTTAAGGAAAGTTTCGGAAACTTTCCGTTTTGAGGCGGAGCTTACCGTTTCAGGAGCTGGTGGAGAATCATGTCAGAATTGTCAGTTGACATTTCGCAGTGTCAATGTCATTGCTGGAGAAAAGAGAACAAGAAGTTGACGTAGGTCATTTTATTTCAGAATTTATGATATTTTTATTTTAGCTTGAGCATTAAATTTTTGTATTTGGATATATTATTATTAGGTATACTGGATGGCAGAACATTTGCTGGTCGCAATTTTTTTATGAATAATTGAAAATGAGGATCTTCCACAATTCTAAGAGAGCTTCCTGAGGAAAAAATGGCTCTTGCATGGAATTCATTGTATTTATTTTGTTCTTTTGAATTTATTCCATCCATAAATCCTGGTAATAACGACCAAGGCTTGATCATACTAATTGTCGATAGAGATGCCTCCTAGAAATAAGACATTACTATTAGGTAGGTACTAATATTATTTCATTATTATTATGTATAGAACAGTAATAAGTTAAGTACTCTCTATTTTGTCTAAAACAGGCAACTTATGAATTACCTACCCGGCCTACCCCTAAGGAGGCAGTAGAGCTAGTACTACAAGAACTATCAGGATCGCAATCAAGTCCTGGTACTGGATCTTTTTGGTTCATGGGCTTATCATCATTGGTGTTGCCGGCTTCATTTAAATTATCCCCTGCATTTTAATATAAACTTGTAACGAAGTTACTAATTTTCTTTATCAGTTCTAGGGGATGACAAATTAATTGTGAGATAAAACTAAACGAGGACTACAGTTCGGTGTAAACGTAATTAATCCGGTGTCAAGGTAAACATACGAGGTTAACAGTCTTTGGTTAATAAGAGGATGTCAATATCTAAAGTAAAGTATTTTCTGTGAACCTCGTATGAAACTAATACCTTTGATCTCGGGACCTGCACTTGGATCCCAGGGGAGAATCGAAGGGTATTGTTGTTCAGCTATAAAAGACGGCCGCATGACAGTTTTTGAAGATTCTGGCTCCGACTCTTGAAGAATCAAGAACTAAATTTAAAACCGATTAAAAGGGTAAATATCAGCAATACACTAGAGATACACCATGCTTGGCAATAGTCGAGCCCCATTACACTAACCTCACGCCTGGCAGTAGTCGGGCCCCATTCATTTACACCGTGCCTGGCAGTAGTCGGGTCCCCCGCATTTACATATACCGTGCTTGGCAGTAGTCGAGCCCCACTACACTAACCTCGCGCCTGGCAGTAGTCGGGCCCCATTCATTTACACCGTGCCTGGCAGTAGTCGGGTCCCCCGCATTTACATATACCGTGCTTGGCAGTAGTCGAGCCCCATTACACTAACCTCATGCCTGGCAGTAGTCGGGCCCCATTCATTTACACCGTGCCTGGCAGTAGTCGGGTCCCCCGCATTTACATATACAGTGCTTGGCAGTAGTCGAGCCCCACTACACTAACACCGCGCCTGGTAGTAGTCGGGCCCCACTTTATATACACCGTGCCTGACAATAGTTGGGTGTCACTCACCGTAAAACCGTTTCATTCCTAGACTTTAACCTTACCGTATAACCCGTTAAAAACCAAGATACCGTACTCACTGATCCTTCCATATCTATAAGCATCTTCCTCGACCGTCGCATATCCCTCTCTGGTTGTTTGTAATATTGTGCGATAGACAAGTTATAGATTTATAAGTAGCTCGTTGAATGTATGTCTCTTACGTTAAATAGAAACTATTGAGCAGTCTCTTGTCTTTCACTAAAGCTCTCAAGTGCTTAACAAATTGACCCCTGGAACTACCATTCTCCACTGTCTAAAGGCTTACCCGAAAGGCATTTGTGGACCCTCTACCACACTAAAACTATAGAGGGTGGCGCCCGAGAAATCCGATGCAGCGTCACAAATTATGGCGCCCGAGCAGGGACCGTTTTGTCTTGAGGAGTGAAGGTTCCGTCCGTACGAAGGTGCTCACCGTTCGCTGATCGTTGATCTAAAAGTTGGTTGTTATCGGTGTCCCTACCGTCCTGTTCTTGTTGCTCAAGTACTTGTCTATCAATTTCCGTCCGCTTACCGTTTATTTTCTACTTCTAGGGTACTTTATTCCGCAAAAGGGGGCCCCATTTCTGACATTAACCTTTCCAAACGTGACATCTTTCAGATTATATTTGAAGTCCGTTGTCAACAATTTTTTTTTTTTTTGAAGTGTAACCATTTACCATGATGTTTAATCTCCTATCAATTTTAAAGCTGTGGTTACACCGTCTTTTCTTTTTCTCCGTTTTGGAACCCTCACCATCTGGAAATCATTCCAACCAGAATGAAAGTCTGCCGTTGACCGAAGAAACCGAGCTAAATTTAATAAATCAATTAAGCAAAGCGCAATTGATCCGGGAATTGCAGAAGTTTAATTTGGAGATAACCGGAACTGTTAGAGTTTTAAAAAGCGATTGATAAAATATTTGAGAAGTCGAAATAGACAAATGACCGAAGATGAATCAGAATCTGAAACTGAACAAAATCTAAGGATTGACCACACGCCTACTACTGTTACCGCACCGTTACCGAATCTACATCCCGAAGAGATTTCTTGTCAACCGTTTACTGTTACCGCACCGTTACCGAATGAAAATTCTGGAAGGGATGTCCGACCGTCTGCTACTTTTGCCGAACCGTGCTATTCCGAGATTCCAAATTGTTTCCAGGTACCAAATCAACCGACCGTGACATTTTCAAATGCTCAACCAATGTTGCAACCACTAGTTAACGTGCATAAATGGAATTTATACTTTGATGGAAGTAACAACCCAATAGATTTTATGGAGCAAATACACGAGATATGTGTTGCTCAAAACGTCGATGTTACTCAGCTATTGGATCATATGCCGATATTGCTCCGGGGGCAAGCAGCTTTATGGTTCCGTAACAATAGACGCTTTTGGCGGACATGGCCCGAATTCCTTGTTGATTTTCGATCGTTCTTTTACCCGCTAAATTTTGAAGAAAACTTGGAAGCCGAAATCAGTCGACGTTTACAACGACCTGATGAACCGACCATACGTTACGTCACCGATCTCCAGACTCTAATTCGCAGACATGGTGGAATTAGTGCGACACAAGAGTTGCAGTGGCTCTACCGGAACTTACTACCTGAATTTAGGCAGCAACTTCGGAAAACTGATTATTGCGATGTAGTCAGTTTCTCTAGAGCAATTAGAGAGATAGAAGTTTTGTTTGAAGAGCTAAGTCATAGAGCACAACCGATCCATACGAGACTTCCATTCCAATCCAGACCGCGAAACTCTAGAGCTCCGTTAGTTACTCCGCATACCAATGTTAACGATCAACGACAAAGGTATGAAAATAACTATGGTAACCGACCTTCAACGTCCCAAGAAGATTGTACTAGCCCGAGAACCGATAGAAGAGTTATTTGCTGGAGATGTGGAGAAATAGGACATCTCCGAATCGACTGCCGTAACCGTCCGAAAATATTTTGTTCAAGATGTGGAACCGAAGGAGTTTTAACCCGTGATTGTAGGTGCCAGAGAAGGGAAAACTGAACCGGGATCGTGATAATCCGAGGTCCACTCGATCCCTGAATAACAGGACCTCCATCGTTAACCAATGTTCAAGAAGTAATGTACCGAAACCCAATAACCGTATACCGATAACCGATAACCGACCGCATATCTCCGTTAATGTGTATGGAAAGGCATACACCGCCCTAGTCGATACTGGCTCTGCTTGTTCCTATGTAGGAGACAAACTCGCTCATGTTTGTTTAGAGTTAGGAAGTTCCAAGATTGGACCATCCATAGATACCGCTGTGGTGGCCAACGGAACCACCGTCGAGATTAAAGAAGCATTTCTGGTACCGTTAAATTTAGGAAATGTTTCCATAACCGTAAACCTCGCCCACCTACCTGAACTACGAAGCGAAATTGTAATAGGAATGGACATACTGTCCCGCCATCCATTCACTATTGATCTACAAAGAAGCCAGATCCGTTACCGTAACCGTCTACTACCGTCCGCTCATCCCATTTGTAGTCCTATTGAGGATGTGGGAACTGGAAATATTAAACCGTCACTGGAATTAAGCCAAGATGAAAAGGCTCGACTTAAAGAGTTTAATCAGTTAAAGTCGAATCTTACCGAAGCTCCGGTGTTACAAATCAAGTACCGTAAAGGAGTTCTAAATAAAGTAGCGGGTGTACTTTCAAGGGATTCTGTGAAAACTGATTTAACCGAGGCACATTTAGAAGAAATGTGTTTGCTGGAGAACACTAATTTATGTAACTGATACCGAAATAAGAAGATAGCCCTAGGGTCGAATCCCATGGCGTTTCCTGATTATTGTCTACGAGAAGGACAATTATACCGTCGTTTTTGGGATCATCTTTCGGAGGTAAAAGAAAGCGAGATGAGTAATCCTTGGAAAATGTGTGTGCCGAAAGATGCCCGAAAAGTTGTTTTGGAGGAAATTCATGACAGAACAACTGCTGGACATCTTGGAATAGCAAAGACTTCCGCTAGAATAGCATCTCGATATTACTGGCCTGGAATGCGTAGAGATATTGCCAGATATATCCGAAATTGTAAGTCTTGTTAGAGATATAAAGCGTCACAACAAGCTTTACGTGGAAAAAGGCAACCGTCTAAGAAAAATACACCCAGACGCAGAGTCTAAGGACAAAAAACTGAGATGCAGAATACCCGAGAAGCACATAATCATTACCGTTAAGCAGCATACAGCTGGAAAAAGAATTTGCTGGCGCTGTGGTAAACTTGGACACCAGAGGCAAACTTGTGTGGCTGAGAAAGCAATTTTGTTTTGTTCGCGATGTGGACGAGATGGAGTTCTATCCAGGGAGTGTCCATGTGAAAGAGATCATTCGGAAAAGCCACCGAACTCGAAAAGACGGTCCAGACGCTCCCCGACAGGAGGAAAAAGGCAGAAGATTGAAAATGCTGGAAACTAAAGTTCAATTTTGTGATTAATGTTTAAAAAATGTAGGAATAGGAAGTTGAACGCTGTAAAAATATTTGGTAGGAAAATATTTTTAAGAAAATATTTTGTAAATATTTTCTTCCCGAAGAGAGAGGGGTGTGTAACGAAGTTACTAATTTTCTTTATCAGTTCTAGGGGATGACAAATTAATTGTGAGATAAAACTAAACGAGGACTACAGTTCGGTGTAAACGTAATTAATCCGGTGTCAAGGTAAACATACGAGGTTAACAGTCTTTGGTTAATAAGAGGATGTCAATATCTAAAGTAAAGTATTTTCTGTGAACCTCGTATGAAACTAATACCTTTGATCTCGGGACCTGCACTTGGATCCCAGGGGAGAATCGAAGGGTATTGTTGTTCAGCTATAAAAGACGGCCGCATGACAGTTTTTGGAGATTCTGGCTCCGACTCTTGAAGAATCAAGAACTAAATTTAAAACCGATTAAAAGGGTAAATATCAGCAATACACTAGAGATACACCATGCTTGGCAATAGTCGAGCCCCATTACACTAACCTCACGCCTGGCAGTAGTCGGGCCCCATTCATTTACACCGTGCCTGGCAGTAGTCGGGTCCCCCGCATTTACATATAGCGTGCTTGGCAGTAGTCGAGCCCCACTACACTAACACCGCGCCTGGTAGTAGTCGGGCCCCACTTTATATACACCGTGCCTGACAATAGTTGGGTGTCACTCGCCGTAAAACCGTTTCATTCCTAGACTTTAACCTTACCGTATAACCCGTTAAAAACCAAGATACCGTACTCACTGATCCTTCCATATCTATAAGCATCTTCCTCGACCGTCGCATATCCCTCTCTGGTTGTTTGTAATATTGTGCGCTAGACAAGTTATAGATTTATAAGTAGCTCGTTGAATGTATGTCTCTTACGTTAAATAGAAACTATTGAGCAGTCTCTTGTCTTTCACTAAAGCTCTAAAGTGCTTAACAAATTGACCCCTGGAACTACCATTCTCCACTGTCTAAAGGCTTACCCGAAAGGCATTTGTGGACCCTCTACCACACTAAAACTATAGAGGGTGGCGCCGGAGAAATCCGTTGCAGCGTCACAAACTATGTTTATATTGCAGACAAAAATTTAAATGTCCTTTCAGTTTTGTAGCGTTTGGCACATATTTTGCTTCACAATACTTGCAAATTTCAAATGTTTTGTTGTGAATTTTTTTTGAGCCATAATGCTCCCATACGTTGGATTTTGTGCGCGGCATTATCATAATGATAAAATAATATTTTAATATTTATAATTTGTAAAATGTGCACTTAACCTCCCTTTCTGAAAAAAAAAAACATATATTGAAATAAAAATTGCGGGTAAAATTCCGAAACTTTCCCGAAGAAAGTTTCAAATTTGGAAAGTTTCCGAGGTGGAAAGATTACGCCGTGCCCAACGCTACATTGAAGTTATTGGGGACCTCTGCGGGACCCAAACAATAGTGTTACGGTGAGCGCTACGCTCAGCGACAAAGGAGGTAGAACCTTCGCGTCTCGCGCCTGTCCGGGCGCTTCAGCATGGGACTGTCATGAGTGATTTATTGCTCTGTTTATTTACAACGTAGTTGTTTGCGACCTTTTTTTTTATGTGAGTCGTATTAATTATTTTTCTTCTAAGATATTCTAGGCTTTTCTGTATTTTTAGGATTTTGTATAAAACGCGAATAGGGCCGCCGTAGTCGTAGTCTTATTTTAATAGAGCTATAAGTAAGCTAAAGTACCAAACGATAATAGAAGGCTATAAAGTGTTATATAGTGAGTTATTTAGTAGTCGAATTGTACCTGTGTGTATTTGTGAGATAAATAAATAGTGTTTTCGTGTTAAATCGTTACGCTGGAATTATTCAACCCTGAGTTCACAACAATAGTTTAGTAATTAAAGCAAATTTTGCAAATATCGTTAATTAAAATAAAGTAGCCAGGGCCATTCTGACACCTTCTCAAATTACAGTATGAGGTTAATAAGTTTTTTCGGCCTCTAATAAGGTAAGCATGCATGTCCCCGTGAGCAGAAAACAGATACATGTTATGTTTCACAAACAGCAAATTCTCCAATATAAACATGGAGGGCAGGGTTAGTATGCGCAGCTGTCTGAAGTGCGCTCTGCAGTCATCCCTGTAGCCCATTCCAGCCGACAATCTGACCGCTCTTCGCTGAAGCCCGAACAAACGCTTATCCCCCGAGGCGTGGCCCCAAACAAGTACAGCATAAGAGAGCCGTGCATGAAAAGATGCAAAGTAAGCCGATCTAAGTGCCGTGCGAGATATCCTATCTGAAAGCTGACGTAGCAGGTACAAACTTGTGTTGAGTCTTGATGCCAAGTTATCAGTATGCAAATCCCACTTGGCGCTCTCATCCACAAGAACCCCAAGAAATTTAACCTGGAATACGTGGTCATTTCAGGTTCCAATCTCCCTCAATGCAAACACCATCCTCTGTGTCTTGCCTATATTCAGCAGCAATCGATTGGAACCAAACAATTTTTAGCCAGTTTTTCAGCCTCAAGCGAAGCCAACAGCGAAGCCTCGAGGGTCTCCGTCGTGGCAGATATGGTGGTATCGTCCGCAAAGAGAGTGTTCCCGGATTGTTAGTCAATTAAGGGAAGATCATTAATGTATATAAGAAAGAGCGCTGACCCCAAGATGTGGCATGTGGCATGTGGCCCTGTGGCATTCCAATCGTTATTTCTTGCTCGGGCGATGTTACATCATTATACCTCACGGACTGGCCTCTCCCTGTAAGATAGGATTTCAAGAGCTGAATGCCGCTATTAACAAAGAGGTATGCCTCCAGCTTGCGCAGCAGTATACCATGGTCCACACAATCAAAAGCCTTACTGAGATCGCAGAATAAAACAGTATTAAAATGTCGGGCTTCAAAGGCATCCATGATACCCGACACCAGATTATTGATCCCCAGGACTGTGCTTTTGTTTTTCCTGAACCCAAACTGTTATTCATTAAAAATGTTGTTATCTTCAAAAAAGTTTACAATTCGCTCAGACATGCATTTCTCAAAGACCTTCGACAATACCGGAAGAAGCGATATTGGTCTGTAACTCTCTATCTCATCCGCGTTTCCCCCCTTAAACAGAGGAACCACAATTGCCCTTTTCATGCAATCAGGAAAAAATCTCTCCCTAATGCAAGCGTTTATTAGTTTTGTAAGATGTACTAGTATAAGATTCTTTACTGATTTTATGATCTTCACATTAAGACCATACAGATCGCGGCTGTTTTTGTTTTTTAGTTGATTTATTACATCTCTAACTTCATTAAAACTCACTTTACGAAAGGAGAAAGCACTTTCAACCCGACCACGCATATCCTCAAGGTTAACTAGAGGATCAATATCAGACTCCAGCATATCCCGCAGAAGTCTATCGCCATCACTCAGAAACTTGGTATTAAAATCATCTGAAGAAAGGCCACTTGATCCATTATTGGCCTTTTTATCTTTCATGCCTTCGTTAATAATTTGCCACATGGTCTTAACAGGGTACTTGATGAATTTATTTTATCATGATTTGCAGATATTTTAGTTTTACGAATTTGATTTTTATAATCTCTCTTAAATTTCATATAGCATTGTTTGTTTGCATATGTGTTATACTGCCTGCTAATATTACCCAGCAGCCTATCAAATGGACCCTCAACTCTGGTCCAAACAATCCAATACTATTTTCAGAGCGCATAATAAATTGCTTCTCAGGAACACTGTCAGAACATTGCCCATTTTTCATTTGCCCCCATACCATCACACTCATCCATGCTACCTCAGAGACGTGACCATAAAATATGAACAATCCCCTTTGAGTAATAGGTCTAAACTTCCGTTTCATTCGGTAAAGGTGCCCCCCCCCCTGTAGGGGAAGAGAAACATCAACAATCTGCCTTATATGATCAGACATGTTCAAATCCGCCACCTGGGCCTGATTAACATCTATATTTCCACTCATGAAAACATTATCAAGGCATGCATTATGTCTACTTGCCACATATATAGTCTGCCGCATTCCAAAACCAGCCATTGCATCACAAAGCTGTAACTCACTTTGTTCGTTTGTGCCAAAGTGCACATTGAAGTCACCAGCTAAAATGACCCTCGCTCCAATACCGAGACTACCAAGCAGGAAGTCCAGGCTCGACAGGAACGTGTCAAAGTGTCCCGATGGAGACCTATACACACGAATGTTCAATACACTTTTCCCTATTACAATCCATGTTAAAATGTTTCATACTTGCCCTCAACTCCGCACGAACAAACACTGCAGTAACCTCCCCCCCCCCCCCCTGTATATTCATGTCTTGCAGAGACCCCAACAGTGTTGTAGCCGTCAATATGGATTGCACCATCTCCGCCTCAAACATCCAATGCTCTGTCACACACAGCACATCTATACTTTTGTCTGCGATGAACGCCTCCAGTTGCAGCACTTTGTTTCTCAGGGATCTCGCATTGATATTTAAAATTCTTAGTTTTGTTGTGGATTATGATGTGGTTTCCTTGGAGCTGGAAGCCCCTGGTTGGCCATCTCTCCTTGGCGCTCGATAAGCATTCCCATCTCCCATATTAAGCTGCGAACCGAAAGACATCATGTCAGACTGTCTCCGGTCGAAGTGAAATCCAAAAAGTGCCCGTCAGGACACTCCGCACTGGGCGCATCCTCGCTCAAATCATCCGTTCTCGACCGTCCGGTGGCATCAGACTATAGATGGGCGAAGGGAAAATTCCCAAAAAACCTTTAAACCCAATTTAGGGTTTTTACCCGGGTTTTTTCCCATCTTTACTTGAAAGCACCCGGCAGTTTCAAGATTTAAGGTTAGATTTTAGATTAGAATTCAATAAATCCAGATTCTGGTTTGTTTTTTGATAAACTAAACGCTAGTCAATTGATTATATGCTTCAAGCTGCACAAGCCAACTAATTATTGCTTAATTGGTAGGAGTTAAGCATATTGAAAAAGTAAAATTTAGAGGTTATAATGGAATAAACCCGGAATTTTCCCGGATGTGTGCAAGGAATAAACCCTCAAAAATGAAAAAACTGGGTGAAAACCCATCTCTACATCAGACACAGGTGTACCCACTCGATTCGTCCGCCCGCCCAAGAGTCCATCTAGACCCCTCAAAAACGTCTCTGTCTGGTCAGCCTGTTGACCTCCGATTCCCTTGTCCATATCATGCAATGCATCCGAGTGACATGGAGCAGTACAAATCACGTCCCTACTTGCAACTGATTTAACAACAATGTTTGTCCTAGCAAATACTACGCTCATCTTTATGAATAGTATTAATAAGTCACACATTGATCTAAAAGAATGGCGATAACCACTTCTCTTCTTTATTTCCTTGATAAATGAGAGATATTCTTCCTCAAGGAAGTAAAGTTGGTAATAAATCGGCAGAGCCGATCAACCGTTCTCAAATCTGCTTTTATCAATACAACAAGGTTTGTATATTTACTGATGGAAAGTATTTTTCTCAGCTGTGTCGCGGTTGGAGCACCATTGCACAGGTCCAAACATAGTACAACCGTGTCCATGTCTGTAAACTGTGTCGTCCTAACAAACATTCCTTCAGCCAAACTTTTTTTTTATATCACATTGCGGTTGATCTTCTGAAGCAGTTTCATGCTCTAATTTCTCGTATCGTCGTTTGCGTGGATTGGTCTGTGGATATTGTCAATAGCATTCTGAGGAGCCTTGAAGTCTCCGTATCTTCCTGCATTGTGCAAGTGATTCCATCTGTTTGAATGCCACAATCAGTCGATGATGCATTCATAAATGGTTCTCTTGCGAGATCTTCCTTTAGTCTGGTGATTTCCATGCTGTAACGATGATTCGACAGTTCCAGCGTCACCAATTTAGCCCGCATCTCCTCATTTAATAACTTAACTTCATTATAATCCAACTCAACTGCCGCTCTCTCAATCCTGATCCTCTCCAAGTCCCCTGTCATTTCAGCCATCGCCCCCCTAAGCTGATCAACCCGTTCTTCAAGCAAAGCCTTTACCTGCTTCAACGCCCCGATGTCCGCATTCAACTCTCGCTCTCTCTCCGTAACGTCATCCTCATACAATTGGCTGTTCCTTCTCAGTCTCTTTATTGTCCTGTCCCTATCCTGTATCTCTCTCTGCAGCTGTCCTATGTTCTGCAATGTATCCTCATTCCTCTTCTCTTCTTCATTATGCTTTTCCTGACATATATTGGAGCATAATACCCTATATCCCCCAATTTTACCACTTCTGTATTCCTTTCCATGCAGCTGGGGTGGTATACAGAACTGGAGTATATACAACAATAATTGTTAAATTCTTTGTTTCTGCAGCATTTGAAGTAGCGCATCATGTTTGTTGGTGTCTAAATAAACAAGATAGTAATAAAAAACTAAATAAACACGATAAGTTTGTTTAATTTTTCAATTATAATGCCGCCTTGCTCTCGTCATCAATCATCAATTGAGAGTTCAGAGTGAGATGTTTAGAGAGAGCTCCTAAAATTTTTGAATATTAATAAACTCCATTGTATAAACAGACAATTTAAAATATAGTATACTGCTCAAAGACTGACTGGTCACCGCTTTGTGAGGGCGATTAAAACCAATAAAAAGTCATTTTTCCTGAGGTTCTTGTAAGTTTACCGTCTTTGATAAGTTTCTAAAAAGCACGCCACACTGGTTGCAGGGTTTTCAGTTTTCATGGAAAAAATGGCAAATATGGGACGGGCTTAAATTTATTAAAAGCGGATGTCTTTATGCAAGAACTGTAATGGACCGGTGATTAGTGGTAACAGCTAGTAATGCCAACAATTTCACAGACAGGTTTTTTCAAGACTTCATTGGGTGACTTACTACTGAAGTAAGTTAATAACACGCCTGGGCCCCAAGTGGTATCATAGCGTGGAGCGTTAGGTCGAAGATTGTGAACACCCTTCAGAAATCTTCTTGTCTCATAATTGGATCCTAAGTCAGGAGTTAATATTAAAGATAAGGCAGAACAAGCACAGTTGAGGGATCCATATTTGAACGCTTTGTTGTAAAGATCAAAAAAATGTAATTACCCTGTCAACAGAAAACGTAAGTAGGTCAAAGTTATGTACAACACAAAATTTCCACCATAACTGTATGTAAGTGTAATACTGGCTATGTATTTTGGAAGATATGGATGTCATAACAATTGCTGTGGATTCCTCTGGCAGGCCTCTAGCTATCAATGCCTGTTCCAAAATAGTCCGCCCACCAGGGTAAGTTGTCGCCAATGCAGGTGAAATTTCTTATTAAAAGATAATAAAAGGTCATTACGCGGTTTAAAAATGAAAAGTTTATGATCTATCATTTTTTCAAGCAGCAGAAACCACGACTGGGTAGGCCAGTACGGTACTACTAGGATTAGTTTAGCTCGTTCGACTATGACTTTCTGCATAACCGGTAGAATGAGAGAAAAAGGTGGAAAGGCGTAGCCGAACTCACTTTCCCAAGCGATAGTAAATGCATCTATTGTAATCGCTTCCGGATCACGATGCCACGATACTTATCATGAACCCTTTGCGTTACACCTGTTAGCAAAAAGATCTGCAGAAAGAGTGCCAAAAAGGTCGATAATTCTAGTATAGTCCAAAGGATTTAGTTCGTATTCTGTATCTGTGAATATGTTTCCCGGTGCAAAGTCGGCATCTATAAACCATTCACTTATTATTGCCGTCAAGTAGGCGTTGCAAATCTGACTTTGACACTTTTATCGTATCTTTTCAACATGCGCCAAAAAGAGATAGGTATAAAAAAATTAAGGTTTCAAAAGTAACGAGATGCCAAAAATAAGTGAATGAGGTATACATTTTCTTTGGAAGGTATATAAGATGCGAAAAGTATTATATTGCGCAATTCACACCACTGCCAGATCTGTCTAGAAATTGCATCTAACTGGGTAAATCTGGTGCCACCTATTTTATTAATATAGGCAATGGTTGTAGGATTATCAAATCAATGTTCTTGCGTACGTGGAAGTGAATCCGCATTCAAGCACAAGAGAAATTTCCGCAGACATCGGTATAAGTGCCACTTTGGTGTTTCGGATATTTAAAAACTTTAAACTTCACCCTTACCATTTAGTACTACACCAGGCCTTATCAGAATCAGATTATGAGAGACGGCTAGATTTCTGTTATTGGCTAAGACAGATATGTTACGAAAATCCTCAGTTCCTCTCCTTGGTTTTGTGTAGCGACGAAGCTACTTATAAAAGCTGGGGCACAGTTAACTTGCACGATATGCACTACTGGTCAGTTACAAATCCTCACTGGATGCGTGAAGTGGATCAGCAAATAGGATGGAGTGTAAACGTGTGGTGCGGAGTTTTAGGAAGCAGAATTATCGGACCATTTATTTTGAATGGAAATCTAAATGGCGAAGCGTACTTAAACTTCCTACAGAATGAATTGCCTACCCTTTTAGAAGATATTCCTCTGGATGTTAGAGCTTCAATGTGGTATCAACATGATGGATGCCCGGCACATTTTGCTCAGAGAGTTCGCAATTTTTTAAATGTAGCTTATCCTGATTGCTGGGTTGGAAGGGGTAGTGAGTTTCCGTGGCCGCCTAGATCCCCGGATCTAACTGTTCTAGACTTTTACTTGTGGGGAAGAATAAAAGACATTGTTTATACAACGCGACCGACCACACGAGAAGACGTGATCGCTGTTAACGGTGTTAATTCGATTTCACGAGCTGAAATTAAAACGGCTGTACTTAGTACCAAAGGGAGAATAAATAGTGGTATTCGGGAAAACGGGGGTCATTTTGATCATTTCTGAAGTTTCTTAGTATTATTCTGTAATAAAATTGAAAAAAGTTGTGTTTGCAGAAAAAACTCCGGGACGAAGAATCTCCGGGAATATCATATTGGTATCTTACATTTTTTGGCTGCAAATTTAATCTACTTTCCAATTATGATATCAAAATTATACCGAATGATTTAACTTTTTCGTGTAAAACCAAAAAAACCACTTTAATTTGAAATTGCGCCCTCTAGCACGTTTATTAAAAACTGTCGTTTAGCACTGGATACCACAGTTAAAAGTAATGGCCATTATCTTCCAAACAAGACGAAGTTTACTAAAATCGGATATGAGGCTTGAAAGTTACAAGGATTTTGATTATTTCACTTTCAATTGTTTCCCTCACTTTTATTAAGCACAGTACATCTACGAGAGTCAGATCAAAATGTTGCAGGATTGTCCAATCTTTCTAATAATGTTGCCTTAAATGTTACCTTAAAACGACAATTTTCGGAAAAAAATTGATTTGTAATATTTGGTTTCTAATTGCGCCCTCTTGTGGCAAAATAAGGAACTTGCAAGTAATTTCCAGGATTTTCTCGTGTTTACTTTAATATTCAAAACTTTTTTCTCTAGCTTCTAAGTCATTTAGTTTCCAAGATATGGCCGGTGGCCACCCTTAATGAAACGCCCTGTATATGGGGGATGTTGGGAGTTGGGTGTTTTCCCGAGGATGTGGAAGGTTGCGAGAGTGAGATGGCTTCCAATAAACGGTGGAGGCGTGAGACCCATATGTCTCACACCGACACTGGGGAAAATAGTGGACAAATTGATAAACGGGTGCGAAGGGGATAATAAATGAAGCAAACGGTAGTATGGATTTAGAGCCGGACGGAACACCGTGGAAGCCATTACAGACCTACTGGACAACCTGGATGAAGCAAAGAGACGGGCACTGCACGCACTTGCGGTAGGTTTAAACATGTTTACGCGTTTAACGCGTTTAACAACGCGTTTAACATGGCGACCACGGTAGACATAGATAGACGGATGAGTAAATGGAGAATGCCTGACAAGCTGAGGAATATGTGTTGGAGTTTTATGTGTGGGAGAATGGTGGTGAGCGGAAATGTGAAGAAGGCCGTAGAAAGAGGGTGCCCACAAGGCTCTAGCCTGGGATTCTCACTATGCCTAGTATGTATGGAAGGGTGGTTTGAGCGTATGAAAGGATTGGAAGAAGAAAGAGGGGTGATTGCGCAGGCGTTTGCTGACGATCAGGTAATTCTTGCTGTCGGCAAATCGGCAAGAGAGATTGAGAGTAGATGGAAAAGAGCATGGGGCGAATGCGTTAAGTGGGAGAAATGCGGGAATGATGTACAACATGGGAAAACACGGGTTTGTCGACCGAGCGGGCAAAATAAGATAACCTGTGGTAAGGTTGGGTGACGTTAGGTCCACCATTGGTAACACTATGAAGATTCTGGGAGTCATTGTGAATACTAAACTAAATTACATTGAACATGTCAAGATGTTAAGGGGAAAGGCCAAGTCTGGTCGGAAACGTTATAGGGTTTTGTACAAGAAGAAGTTTTGTAGGCAAGAGTATGGCAAAAATACTCTATACTTCGGTGCTACAGCCGACACTGCTCTACGCGGCAGAGGTCTGGGGTAAGAGGGGTTGTGACACCAGGGTGCGAAGGCAACTGAACGCGGCGCGGAGGCCATTTTTGCTGAGTATCTCTAGAGCATATAACATGGTTGCAACGGATAGCCTTGGAGTGATGTGCGGGGCACATTACGGCGACGGATTTTAAAGAAAAGATGCAGAGTGAAAGAGAATGAGAGAGTGTACCCGGAATGGATGCATGAGAGATTCTGTATGAATGATAATGAATGGGATGGGAAGGTTTGGGTGGATGCAGAAAGAGGCGGAGGGGGGAGGACGAGCTACAGTTGATTTAGTACGCTTGAGATTATGGCAGGGGAAACCGAGGGAGAAGGGAATGTTTCCTCCCGTCGTTTATGTAAACGACGAGACTGTCACAATAGAGAGTGAAATCATGGGGATTAGGGAGGTAATTAAAACGTTAATTGACAGAGGTCTTGAAGGTAAGTATGTTGTAGCAAACGATAACGCCTCGTGCGTTAGCTTCTTCTTAGGAAATTAAGGAGTACACAGGGTCTTCGGGGAAATAGTTTCGGGGATTTCGAAAACTTGTAGGGTCAGAGGTACGTGTATTAAAATTGTTTGGGAGGGAACGGAAACGGAGAAAATGAGGAGGGGGCATGACAGGGCGAAGGCTATTGAACACACGGAGATTGGTGTCGAAGGAGCAAAACTATGGAATAGGAGAATAGATTGTAAGACTGCAAGAACAATGGGAGGCGGGAACAAAGGGGAGAGACTTATTTGCGGTTTGCGGGGAGGTAGGCCCAGGTAGCACGATGACGTAAAAATGACGGCAGTATTACGGCAAATGTAGTCAGCCTACTGACGTAAAACTCAGCTTCGTGACGCAATAGTAACCTTTAGTTTACTGATGTCAGCTTGGGTAGACAAAAACACGTAACTCTGACGTCAGTGTTACGTCAGGGATTTTTTTCACTATAAAGAAATCATAGTTGCGTTCTAGAATTTTTACTTTAATATATTTTGATTTGTACAGCAAAAATTTATGAACGACTAAATTGACAAGATGGATCTCTGTCAAAACATAACGTCAGAAGAAATCAATGCGACCCCATAGAGGGCGCCATAAAAAGGGGCAAATAGGCAAATCTCCATCACTTTTCCTTTCTCTCTAATATAAAATTATGAGAGAACCCCCTTGAATTAACTTTTGTAAATAAATCATTGATATTTTATAAATATGAACTAAATGACTTAATAATGACGTCTTATTCACGTTAGTTCTATGACGTGAGTTGATGACGTTTTTAGTTTGTCAGCAATATGACGTCATATAGACGTCATTATGTAGGCTCCAGTTTCAACTGACCAACGCGACCATACACTGACGTTAGGATGCTACTGGGGGGGGGGGGGGGGGTTAAAGCCCCCTTTGGTGACAGGACACGGAAACATGGTGACGTATCTGGTTAGGTTCAACAGGGGAAATTGGTAGGGAGGGGGAAGTGCGGGTGCGGAGAGGAAATTGAGACACTACAACATATAAGGGAAGGTTGTACTTTGCCGAATAGGAAAAGGGCGTAGGCGCGCACTGCGAGTGGGGGAAACTGGGAACAAGCCCAGATGAGAAGGGAGGGTAGGGGTGACATGCACGTGTTGAGGATGATTGACAAATTTGCTGAATTGGTAATAGACAACACTGCCGTCGAGTAGCCGCACGTTTGGCTGAGCCTTGTACAGATAGTTAGGCACACGTTACTGACCTTTAGTGAGTGAGGGGAATATTTTGTTTGTATGGGGGGATACCGAATTTGTTAATTGAAAGTATTTTATTGTTAAAAGAATGAGACAGTGAAACATTATGTAAATTATTTGCATTGTATATCAATTGTTTTTAGCTTCCGCCAGACCAGTTTTGGTTCGTTTTTCATTTCATGGCTTGTATTTACTTTTCATTGTTGTTTTTTCTTTTATAAACCAGGGTTGTGAAGTACATTATTATGACCCGAACGTCAAGTTTAAATCCCGAAGCGCGTAGCGCTGAGGGATCTAAGACGTGAGGGTCATAAGTAGTTCACAACCGCGGTGTACCTATGTACAATGTACAATGTTTTCCACTACTAGACTCGATAAATCTACAACAGAAAATTGCCTAAATTAGTAAGATAGCGCTCCGCATATTTTATTACTAAGAACAGGCGCGTCTTCAATCTATATGGAGGCTTCGTTAGTGGCAAGCAATAAACAAAATCGCCTTATCACGGCGCCCAATGGGCCTGACAACTGACAGCTTTATTTACCGGTAAATAATCGGCCATAACGTTGTAATTATAGACCGCTTATGTTCAATTGTTTTATAAGCAAAACAAGAAATCTTACTTTACAGTCGTTTTGCTGGCCTTTAACGGTCTTTATTAAAGCTAGTAGTGGAAAAAGTTTATTATTGATGCTCGGGTTAAGTTTGATATGATTATTACTTTAGTTAAGTTATTGTTATATTATTGGATTGTTATTTTATTTTAAATAAAGATTGGAAGTCCTCTTTCCCCGCTGATTACTTGTCCTGCTTGCCTAGAGAGAAAACCGCCGGGGGCAAGCAGGGCGGGGGTGAGGCACGGAGGCGTTGGGGTTTCTTTGGTGGAGGGGTCATTAATGGGGACATAAAGGAAAGCGTTTAAACCTTCGGGTGGGAAACGCAGACAATCTGTCTTTGTTTGTCACGTCGTGAAAAAAAGGTTGATGGTTATAGTTGAAAATTAGCAAATTGGATTGTAATCGTATGTTATAAACCAAGGTTGTGAATTACATTATTATGACCCGAACGTCAAGACGTGAGGGTTATAAGTAGTTCACAACCGTGGTGTATATACGATTTTTTCCACTACTATCCTCGATAAATCTACAACAGAAAATTGCTTAAATTAGTAAGATAGCGCTCCGCATATTTTATTACTAAGAACAGGCGCGTCTTCAATCCATATGGAGGCTTCGTTACCGTGGCAATCGATAAACAAAATCGCCGTATGACGATATTACGCCGCCTAATGCGCCTGACAACTGACAGCTTTATTTACCAGGTAAATAATCGGCCATAACATTGTCATTATAGACCGCTTATGTTCAATTGTTTTATAAGCAAAAGAAGAAAACCTACTTTACAATCATTTTGCTGGCCTTTAACGGTCCGTATTAAATCTAGTAGTGGTAAAAAATATTTCCTGTACAAACTTCACTAAATTTTTTGCGGTTTGGGTACCGGGGCTTACGTTACTTCCCCAAGGGTCCTATGCTGATCTTTAAAAACAGAACGGGGCTAGCGTTAGAAATAACAAGAAGAGGATCTACGTAACTTCTATTTTCTATGAGTTTAAAAGTAACCTATTCAAGCAAATTTGGGATAACGAAAATAAACGCCGAATAGAATGCACATTATTTCTTACCGAAAATGTAGGTAGATCAAAACCATATATTGCGACTCAAGTACACGGACTTCGTAGCTCCGATCGGCTTTATGGATGCAAAAAGACTTATGGGTACTAAGAGGTACTTCCCCCTTCCATGTACTTTGACAACGAAACTTAACTGTAGGCTTCTACTGGTGGTGTCGGTTGGTGCTCGTTCGTCCTTTCGACGTAACGATGCTCCTTCTCGACCCCTATATTCGTCAATTCCCCAAAAACGACCCTTTACGCGAGTCCCCCAGGCTACCGACTCTTTCGCGAGTCCCCAAAACTAGATTCCCTTGGTGAGCCCCTGACTAAAACTTCTTTTTCAACTTTTAAACAATGGGCTGGTACCTGATGGTAGTCGTTCGTCCTTCCGGCGTAGGAGACTCCTCGTGAGTCTCCCCAAAACCGGACTCCCTTCGTGAGCACCCAGACTAACACAATTTCTCTCTCAAAAACGCTCGTGTTAACTTTCTTTATCGTCAGCAATTTTTTCCTAAACGATTGAAACCTTGTTTTCCATGACGTCCATGAGCGGTTCGATGTACCCACATATTGAACAAATTTGCAAGGATTGATTTTTAAATTTGGGGCAACTAGTGCTTGGTTACTAAATCGGTCATCGGCCGACCATTTCTAAGAATGCTGCAATTTTTATGTCTTTTTGCTCCTTTGTGGCACGATTTGAGATATGAAATAAACGTGGTAAAATACTATAAATAACTAATAATAAATACTATTAAACTTTAGTATAAGTTCAATTGGAGGTAGAGTATAGTTTGTAAAACTCGTTCATATGGTTTGACTTCGGCGCCATGCTCGAAGTTCCATCTTCGTGCGATATGGCCAGCACACACACTCTTGTTGTATGGGGACATCATTTTAAGTCGCTCACTCGATAAGAAGCTTTACTGTTACATTTTTTGAAAAATTGATACATGGGGGTCGTATGGCATTTAAGGCCAAATTTGGATCCAGGGCTTGCGAATTTATTGGCTGCTCGGATTGACAGGTACGACGCCATCTTGATTTTTCTTAAATGGAAACACACATATTTACCTACAGCCTAATAGAGCTAAAGGAGCAGATTACAGAAATATATAACTTCGCATATCTATCTCTAGGCATTTCGATTATACAGGGTGGTAAATGTATTGAATTTCGAAAATCATTTTAAGTCGCTCACTCGATTAGCAGTTTTCCTGTTGCACTTCTTAAAAATTTGATACGTGGGGGTCATCTGGCATCTAAGGCCGACCTCGGATCCAGGGCTAGCGACTTACTCACATAATATTTACCTACAATATATTAGGGCTGAAGGAGCATATTACAGAAATATATAACTCCGCATATCTATCTCTAAGCATTTCGATTATACAAGGTGGTAAATTTGTTGAGTTTCGAAAATAATTTTAAGTAGCCCACTCAATTAGCAGCTTTTCTGTTACACTTTTTAAACATATAATACCTGAGGGTCTAATGGCATCTAATGCCGATCTCGGATCCAGGGCTAGCGAATTTATTGACTGCTCTAAGAAAGCTGAAGAAGCAGATTACAGAAATTTATAACTTCGTATATCTATCTGTAAGTATTTCGATTATACTGTCACGCTGAAAAGCCGTGTCAACTGTTATTTTATGTGAATTACTATTTTTGGATGAATTACTATACTGGGCGTTACCTTATGCTTTAAATCTCTATTCTTTAAATGGGTATCGGGTAGTCGTTACCTCCTCCGAAGGGTCCTATGCTGATTTACTCACTGAATGTTGGCTTTCAAAAAAAATGGGGGGTTGATATTTAAACTAAGAAGATGGGATTTCGGTAAACTTCTATTTTCTATGCCTTAAAATTACCCTAACTACTTTAAGAAAATGACTAATATGAAAACAAAAACCGTTATAACAAATGGGTCTTACCTAAGTTAACTGTAGAGGAGAACCGTATCGTGCCAACCAATTAACGTACTTCAGGGGTACTGGACGTCTTATGCGTACCCGTGGCTTCTTTTAGGACAACAAGGGTGGTTCTTCCTTGTACTGGGACAATAACCTATTTTAGAAAACACTTGATTACTCCTCGACGGGTGGTCGTTCGTCTATCTGACGTAACGCCCCCAAAAGAATCAACTTGAACTTCAAATCTTGGAGTCTTGCCTACGTGCAAGCCACCGAGCGAATCCTCAAACACTTCCTTCGTGAGTCCTCAAAAACGACTCCTTTTTCTACTTCTAAACAATGGCCTGGTTCCTGATGGTGGTCGTTCGTCCTTCCGGCGTAATGTCGACCTCCGACCGGCCCCAACGCGGTTCCCCGCACCGACCCCTCGTGAGTCCCCCAAAACTGGACTCTACTCGTTAGCACCCAGACTACCCTGCCGTTTCTCTCTCAAAAACGCTCGTGCTAACTTTCTTTTTTGTCAGCACATTTTTCCCAAACGACTGCAACCTTCTTTTCCATGACGTCCATGAGCGGTTCGATGTACCCACATGTTGAACAAATTTGCACGGTTTAATTTTTAAATCTGGGTCAACTAGTGCTTGGTTACTAAACCGGTCATCGGCCGACTATTTCTAGGAATGCTGCAATTTTATGTCTTTTTGCTTCTTTGTGACCCCCCCGCCTTTTAGAAAAAACTGGTCCCCAGTTTAAAACAAAGTTAATCCACCAAAAAAAAACTCTATCCCTGAAGGGGAATATCGATATGGTCCTTCTCTACCTTGTGGTTGTTCCTTGAACTAACTTAAAAGCTAAACAATTTTAATCGCTAGAAATCAAAATGTTCATCGTCATTACCAACTTCAAAACAGAAAAAAAAACAAATTAATAAAAGTTCAAAAAAAAGATATCCAATGAGATACAGTCTAAGTACCTATTTCGATACATAAAACTTAGATAGAACTAAACTACCGATTTATGAAAAAAAATTAGACTTCGTTAACCCTTTGCGAAAACCAAAACGATTCAAGATATAGATAAGATAATGAAACTATTTTACATTATTGAACTAAATAGAGTGTATGTCTAATAATTAACAGAGTTCAAGTGTCAGAATGTTTTAACGAACATTTTCTAAACTGTCGATCTAAATTATTAACCCTGCATGTTCCCTCACAAGTACTAGTTCAAGTGTCCGATTGCTTGCTCACACTTACACTGCCCCATCTGCGCTAGCTGCATCACTGGATTGGCTCCTAGTCGTTGTTGCTGCCTCCAAGACCGGTTTTAAATATCGGTCTTCTTCTGGAATGTTGGCTGCTACCTCGCGGCCTAGTTGAGCTATTGCCGATCGATTCGTTGACCATTCAGCTCCGCATACCTTTGTTTTTGACTGTAAAGGGACTTGCTCTTTGGTTCGTCTGCCCAGGACCTCGGCTTTGGCTGGATCGCTGATTTGTAGCTCTGGCAAGTTTGTGTCTTGGGGGTGGCTTGGGTTCCAGCTCTAGTGCCCTTGGTTCAGTGGTTTGTGTGGCTTACATCATAGCGTCCATGGGAACATGCAAAAAGATCTAGTGTCAGTACATGGTTTCTAGCTCAATATCTTTTATACTATTTTAAATATGACTTTCTTCCTTTTCAAAGATTCGTTCTCAGAAACAATGGTGTCCCTTCCTACTACTTTACTGATGATATTGCGCAACTTTTAGTAATAATTATTATTACGCTTTTCAATAAAAAAAAAATCTATCTCGGCAAATCTGAGTTTTCTGGCTAACGGCCTCCAACGAATAAATATATTCTATCCTTCTATACTATAAAAAAAAAATTTACTAAAGCGAGACGACACCTCTAATAGCATTCCGACAATTTTCTTTAGAACTCTTAGAACTCGTTATTGTTCAATACGCAAATTCTAAAATTCTATGTGGAGTATGATTACTCTGTTCTTAGTAGTCTTTCGCAAAAACTGAAAACTATGCGCCTGAATTAAAAGAAAAAAATTAAAATACCACCTTTTACAACTTCTAAAAACTTACGCAAAATTTCTACAAATAATGTTAACCTGAGGAAATCTGACCTAATAAAATTGTCGGGCAGTAGTTCATAGAAGTCGCTTGACCCTGGTTCGTATTAAATTAATAAAAACGCAAATAAAATAACAAATCAGCATATTTGCCTTCGGTTTGCACTCTCCGCCATGTCACGAGGAAAAATGAAGTGATATGTAATTAGTATATACAGATGTAATGGTTTTCAGCATTACATGGTTTCGCACCAGTTAATCAGCACAAGGAGTGGCCACCGACCACTTATTTCACTACGATATTAGTGCTCTGATGGTGCTGGCGTGCGTAATGTGGGACGTGCATCATGGATGTAATTTTGTTTATTGACGTCATCCGTTGTCGCCGAATATAGCCCTGAAGAAGACGTAAATTAAACGTCGAAACGTTGGCCTTTATTCAAACGACAAGGGAGTTTTATTTGTCCTACACCTGCAAACCCATTACATCTGATAATTGAGGGGACGCAATACATTATCATCATTATTATATACATATGATAAGTCCGTCTCCAGAAAGGTCCTAAATGTATTTAAAACAACAATGGGAGCTTGCGTTTGAAAATAACAGTGATGAAGTCTTGAGTAGATCTCCTATTCTATGATCTAAAAAGTAGCCTACTTTAGCAAATTTGCGACAACGAAAATAACTACAGAAACAACGCAAATAAATGCTCAGTAGTTCTTACATATTTTTAGGTGGACCGGGACCATATCTTACCACTCAATTAAACGAACCTCGTAGCTCCGGCAAAAGGACTTATGGAAATAAAGGGGTGCTTCCGCCCTTCTCTTTACTTCGAAAACTAAACTTGGCTGTAGGCTCCTACTGGTGGTCTCGGTTGGTGCTCGTTCGTCCTTTTCGGCGCAACGACGCTCCTTGTCGACCCCTATTCACCAATTCCCCAAAAACAACATTTCTCGCGAGTCCCCCAAGCTAAAGACTCTTTTCGCGAGCCCCAAAACTGACTCCTTTTGTGGATTTTAAAACAATGGGCTGCTATCTGATGGTGGTTGTTCGTCCTTCCGGCGTAATGTCGACCTCCGACCAGCCCCAACGCGGCTTCCCGCACCGACCCCTCGTGAGTCCCCCAAAACCGGACTCTCTTTGTTAGCACCCAGACTACCCTGCCGCTTCTCTCTCAAAAACGCTCGTGCTAACTTTCTTTATTGTCAGCACATTTTTCCCAAACGATTGCAACCTTCTTTTCCATGATGTCCATGAGCGGTTCGATGTACCCACATGTTGAACAAATTTGCAAGTTTCATTTTTAAATTTGGGTCAACTTGTGCTTGGTTACTAAACCGGTCATCGGCCGACCATTTCTAAGAATGCTGCAATATTATGTCTTTTTGCTTCTTTGTGATAATACAGTCAAATTTAGTAATATCAAATGACAAAGTCTTTTGATTTAAAATATTCAAACCGTAATATTATATAAAAAATAAAATAAATTTATGAGAAAACTCATTAATTTGTATTTTTCTCTTTTATTACTTTCCATAATCGGGATTGAAATATCTATTAATCACTTTTAACCCTTGGTTAAAAGGAATTTACTTTTAGCCCTAGTGCCTTAAAACGCTACTTTTAATAGTTTATTGCTGGGTTAAAAGCTGAATTTTCAATGTGTTTGTTTAATCGAAACACTTAAAGATGAACATTTAATGCTATATATTTCTGTAATCTGCTCTTTTAGCTCTAGTTTTGTAGGTAAATATATGTATGTTTTCATTTAAAAAAAAAACAAGATGTCGTCGTATCTGTCAAACCTAGCAGCCAATAAATTTGCTACTCAGGATCCGAGGTCGGCCTTAGTTGCCTCATGACCCCCATATATCACATTTTTAAGAAGTGCAACAGGAAAATTGCTAATCGAGTGTGCCACTTAAAATGATTTTCAAAATTCATCAGCTTTGCCACCCTGTATAATCGAGATGCCTAGAGATAGATATACGAAGTTTTATATTTCTGTAATCTGCTTCTTCAGCTCTATTCGACTGTAGATAAATATATGCGTGCTTTCATTAAAAAAAAATCAAGATGGCGTCGCATCTATCAAACCTAGCAGCCAATAAATTCGCTAGCCCTGGATCCGAGGTCGGCCTTAGATGCCATACGACCCTCATGTATTATAGCGTATTCCATTGGTAAAATTAGTGTTGCACGAGGGCTGCACTCGCTTGTTGTCAGTGTAGTCAATGGAAGCCGATTTTATGACCTTGAAATATCTTTGGCGGGAAATTTCCTAATATTAATTGTGTAAAAATTAAAAGTGCTCCCGTTTTCTTTAGTTGGGTATTAACTTTCTAAAGCATTCCACAATTAAAGAAAAATTGGTGGTTTTGCAATAAAATTTAAAATAAACGATCAAATTGAAACTCAAATAAGGGTATTGTAAGTTCAGGAAAAGTGTTATCCGAACTCACTATAAAAATTACTGATTTACCTGATCGCCATTATAATGACCAATACTATTTTTCACAAAGAATATTTTGATCAAAAACTTTTTTGTTTCCAAAAGAGGCAAAAACTCTTCTTCTCTGTATCAGCTGGAAGAGATAATTGACGATACGGCATTAATTTCCCGTTTATTTTATTAAAGTTACCTATTAGAAAAATATGAAATTATGCTTTGTGGTCCCCCACCCATCAATACCCGTAAAATCGGTGCCGCACCACCTACACGACCTGGTGCGGAACTAGCTGCACTAAGGACAACTCGTTTCCCAATGGAACTCCCAAACTTGCACTAACTTCACCAATGGTGTGCAATATTTGCTCTGGTGCCGCACTAATTTTACCAATGGAATACGCTATTAGATTTTTAAGATGTGCAACAGGAAAACTGCTTCCAGTGAGGGGCATAAAATGATTTTCGAAATTCAACAGATTTGCCACTCTGTATAATCGAAATGCCTAGAGATAGATATACGAAGTTTTATATTTCTGTAATATGCTCCTTCAGCTCTATTAGACTGTAGGTAAATATATGTGTGTTTCCATTTAAGAAAAATCAAGATGGCGTTGTATCTGTCAAACCTAGCAGCCAATAAATTCGCAACTCTGGACCAGAGGTCGGCCTTAGATGCCACATGACCCCCATGTATCATTTTTTTGTGAAGTGCAACAGGAAAACTGCTAATCGAGTGAGCGACTTGAAATGATGTCCCTGTATAATACAGTGTGTCCCAAATTGGTCTTTCATGTATTGGGATCTCGGAAGCTACAAGAGCTGCGAAGTCGGTTAAATAGGGAAAGTTCTAGACAATTATGTTAGTAATGTGATGACAAAAACGGGGTGGCTGTTCAAAATCGGGTTTTTGAGAAATTTTGGGAAAACCAAAATTGTGCATTTTTAAAAAACTGTTATAATTCCTTTATTTTAAAAGATAATCGAAATTTGTGAAAACATTTCTGAAGCAACTTTTTGAGTGGAATACACCTGTAAAGATAAAATTTCGATACAACGTTTCCGTTTTCTGGAACCATCATCAACTTCTGTTTTGGCTTACTAGAAAAAACTATATTTTGCTTGATTGTTTAAAATGCTATAAAATCGTATTACGGTTGTTATAGATTATTGAAACGCATTTCTTGTCCCTTGTAAATAAGTGTAAAAATCCAATATGACCGTCGTTAGAAAAACAGAAGTTGATGATGGTTCCAGAAAATCGAAACGTTGTATCGAAATTTTACCTTTACAGATGTATTCCTCTCAAAAAGTTGCTTCAGAATTGTTTTCACAAATTTCGATTATCTTTTAAAATAAAGCAATCATAACAGTTATTTAAAAATGCTCCATTTTGGTATTCCCAAAATTTCTCAAAAGCCCGATTTTGAACAGCCACCCCGTTTTTGTCATTACATTACTAACATAATTGTCTAGAACCCTCCTCATTTAACCGACTTCGTAGCTCCTATAGTTTTCGAGATCCCAATACACGGAAGACCAATTTGGTACATTATTTCACACAACAAATGTATACGGAGAGCAACGAGTATCCGACCTGCATTCATAGGAATGTGTCTACATATAAGTGATAACTTTTCTGTCAAGAAAGATTGCTCTGAAAATTTGTCTGAGCGTCAATTAAAAAGTAATTGGCTCACATTCATGGCATAGACCCATAGCAATTATCACTTTATTAATCATACATAACTAACATCATGTAAACAAACAAAATTAATTATTATTTTTTGGCTAAAATAATTGGGTTCATTGTAGTGTCATAGTAGCTGGCACCGCTGCATGTTTTCTGAGATTGACTGAAATTAAAATAGCTATACCTACAGGTGTGTCGCAAGTGTTTTTGGGTTTGTTTACGAAATCCTTCTTTCACTATACTTAGCTCGTGCCTTGAAAATTGTATATAATTTTACACCGATATGCAATAACTTATTCAATTAGAATCTAAAAAAAGCATGCATCTGTGCTTTTTTGTCCTAAATTGCATTCATACATATTTTCCTAAAATGATTGGTTATTTTCATTACAATTGTTGTATAACATAAGAAACTATTCTCATATAAGCCATTCACTTATTATTGTCGTCAAGTAGGCGTTGGAAAATTGACTTTGACGTTTTTATCGTATCTTCTCAACATGTGCTAAAACGAGAAGGCTATAAAAAACTGATGATTTCAAAGGTAACTAGATGACAAAAATAAGTGAATCGGTAATGTATCTGACATAGTGTTATTAAAACGACATTATTTAATAACGAAACTTCAGAATTTTATTTAGGTATACTTAAATAACATAATGTAACTAAGTAAATAGTCTTGAATACTTATAAAAATATAAACTTCTAATCTTATAACGAACAACAAAAAAAGATGATAATATGATTATTCACTGTGGCCGCCACATTCATTCTTTATGCAGACGATACTGTCATGGTTTTTTCGGTGAAATTTGGGATAATGTCCGTGGGACGTCACGATCTTGATCTGAAAAATAAATCAATTTTGAATATGAAGTTTTAATACTACGACAGGTTTATGAGACCATCCAAATATTTCACAAGGTTTTTTTAACGGCAAATGTGTAAATTAAATTGCTGAAATGTTTATGATGTGCGAGAGATCCGGTAACTGATCGACAGGTCACTTTCGCGTAGGTAGTAATAGTGCCCGTTTCATTTTATCACAGGAAAAAAAAGTTGTTTAGTAAGTGAGTATATGTACCTAATTACATAGGGTTTCAAATATATTATTGTAATAAATAAAAAGGTATTTTTAGAATGAAGCTACAAAGTCAATGTTAGCCTATGTTTTTAAAATAATTTGTTTAAAGAAATATTGCTTTTTTATTAGAAATACCATATGACTTCAGTCAAGCATACTCTAATAAAAAGGTTTACGAGACAATCTGTGACAAGCTTTTTAAAAAGCTTTTTAAAAAAAATTTTAAAAGGTTCTTACTCACATATACATACAGAGTGTCCCACCACGGACTACGTCTGTCTAAACAGCTGGCCAATTGCTTTGCAACACTCGATTTTTGCTCCAAGTTTGAGAGAGTATTTTCTTAAAATGGACTAAGGGATTTCTTTGATTGAAACGAATTTGAGTAAACCCGTCCTGGTACTAATTTACGTGGTATGTTTAAAAAAGTAAGTTACTCAGGTGAAATTATATAGGGTTGAAACTAAGGTGATGTAATTTTGCTTTCACTTCTCGTTTCCACAAATTTCAGGAAACATTCAAAACTAATTTTTTATTACAGAATTTTAAGGAATAATGTTATACCTACGGACATGTTCGGGTTAGTTCAGGTTAGTTCACGTTAATCTAGGTATAATTGTTTGTAAGTGATCTATTACCAATAGATATTGCTGTGCAGGAGCGCTGCGAAATACGAATTTCAGACCACAAAAGAGTGGCCAAGGAAAAGGCTGTGGATGAATGGCAGGGGTGATGGTCCCAGGAGGAATCTGGAGGGTGGACTCGTAAAATGATACTGCGCATCTGGCTTAGAAGAAAGCATGGTGACAGCGACTACTACTTGTCGCAATTCCTAACTGGGCACGGCTGTTTCATACCTTAAGAGAATGGGAAAGATTGAAGAAGAGAGCTGTGTATATTGTTGTGCCCCAAAAGACGACGATGAGCATACATTCTTCAGCTGTCAAAGATGGACCATCGAAAGAGAGATGGTTAGCAAGGCGGCAAGGATCAGTCCGACGAACATCATAACCGAAATAATCGAAAATGTCCAGAAATGGAACGCAATTTATGTATTTATCGGGACAGTGTTACAGAATAAGGAGTTGGATGAGGGAAACAGAAGACTGCCTGGAGAAGAAGAAATGCGCTACTTATCGCCAACCATTCGTGCATGGTATACACTTGCCAAACCCCGAAGTAATGCTTCACGGCGGTTCCGGAGAGAGAGAGGGAACGAGTTTAGTTGGTCGGTGATGTCGTAGAGACACCAACCCGACACTCTGCGGGCAACCTAGATCGCTTCGAGCCAAACTCGCATGTCTGCCAACAGACTAACTCCGTCCCGGCATCTGACAGATGAACCGAGTAGTCTGTTGGATGGCGGTGCCGGTCCCAAGCCCGGATAAGGGAGGAGGGTTGAGTGGGGGGTTACTACCCACCCTCGTCAAAAAAAAACTCAGTTACAAAACTGAAACAATGCCTCGGATTCGGACGGATAAAAGTATCAAACGACAAATGCAATGGAATATTGGAACCTTGAACGTTCAAAGCTGGTGCACATATAGGACTGGACATAACAGCAATCCAAGAAATAAGATGGCCCGAGAATGAAAATATAAAGTTAAGCAAGTCTGTCGTATTTTTCAGCGGAAAGTATGAATTTGGAACAGGCTTCGTAATCAGAGAAGAATTAGTCCAAAACATACTAAGCTTCAAACCAATAAGCCCTACATCTGCTACATCAGACTTAGAGGGAAATCGTACAAAATCTCAATTATATCAGCACATGCGCCAACTGAAAAGAAGGATGAAGCCACCAAAGATGACTTCTACGACGCCCTAAAAAGTAACATGGATATAATGCTCAAACAAGACATGAGACTACTCGGTGGCGACTTCAATGCCAAGATAGGCAAAGAACCAACTACAGCCTACATAATGCATCCAATGATAATGGCCAAAGACCTATGGAAACCGCCACGTCGTATAACATGCTAATAAAGTCCACCATGTTTCCACATAAGAACATTCACAAACAGATCTGGGTTTCAAACGATCATATTACCCGAAACCAAATCGATCATATCATTGTAGATGCCGGCCACGGGATCAACATATTAAATGTAAGAAATCTCAGAGGAATAGATGGGGACACATACCATCACCTAGTCCGAGCAAAAGTTAGAATTAGATTATCGACACACAAATACAATAAAACCAGGACAACCCCACACCAATGGAACGCCACACCATAGGTGAACTGTAGAATGAGGCAAAACAACAGCAATGTAGAGAAAAACTCGAACAAACGCTGAACTATGATACGGAATATAATGAAATTGAAAAGCTCTGGGAGACAACTGCAGAAATAATAACAAAGACCGCCGAAAATGTCTTTGGAAAAGGCAAGATAAAGAGGGCAAAAACATCCGAGCGCTCCAGACACAGACCATCTCCTAAAATCTTAACAAGCTAGAGTGAGATAGACTGATATCCCGAGCGCTCAGGATGTAATTACCGAACTCAATAACGGTGGTGCTCTCGAGCGCTCTGAGAGTATTCCAATCCTTTGTTTTTTCAATAAGAATGTAAAGATGGCAATACACTTAGATCGATCTATCTGGTGTCATCTAATGTTAAAATAATTTTGGTGAATGAAAATTGTTTATATATGGGCCACCATGAAAGTAGCGGGAATTTCTGACTTTACTTTTAGTGCCTAGGACTTTTTTGCTACTTTTTTGGTCTCGGGATTAGAAAGCCTACTTTAGGTGTGCGTATGGAGAAAACAAATGAGCTTAAAAAAAATTTTATTAAAAAAAAACAGTGACGTCCTTTGTCCATTAAAAATAACCAGTGACGTGCCAATACGCGCGCCGCTAGTAAGACTAAAAAATCGTTATGTGTTGCATAGTAAGCGTTCCATATCTAGTGATATGCCTAAAATTTCATTACATCTCAAGCCGTTTTCGAAACATATTTTTTCTAATTTTGACATATAAAGTGGCACTTTTCAATACTGATGACAGTGACGTAACGTCCTACTTTTCGTAACTAGTTACGAAAAGTAAAATCTTTCGTAACTAGTGATGAAAAGTTTGTGTCACCACCAGTTGCAGGTTTCGGCTGTGGCACACCGTTGCTATAGTTTTACGGTATTAAGTAGATACAAAGTGGTTTAAAAGTAAATATTGAAGTTTAATAATAATAATTCTCTCTCTAAGTAGGTATTTGTAGTCAAAATTAGAAAAAATTTTGTATGAAACGCGACGAAAAACCTTTTTTGTGTATCTCATTCAAATTGCGGGAACTCGCTGCGCTCGTCACGCAAACATTCATTCGTTTAAACGAATTAACACAATTAAATTTCAACACAATAATAGAAGGCTATAAAGTGTTAAGTAGTGAGTTATTTGGTAGTCGAATCGTACTTGTGTGCATCTGTGGAATAAATAAATAGTGTTTTCGTGTTAAATCGTTACACTGGAATTATTGAACCCTGAGGTCGCAACAATTGGTGTCAGAAGTGCAATTCCAGTGGGAATTTGAGGACTAGTATTGCTGAACTGTAAGTGAGTGCTTCATTGCCGGACATTACGTGTTTATGCCAGTGACAAGAAGCCAACATCAAGCGATGGAGGATCAACTTGTCACCCTGCCTTCCCTTATTCAACAATAGAAGGAGGAGAAGGAAAAACGTTATAAGGAACAAAAAGAGCAACAAGAAAGACGTGAACAAGTACAGAAGCGACGTTATCAACAACAGAAGGAAGAGCAGGAAAGACGTTATCTAGAACAGAAGAAAGAGCAGGAAAAACGTAATCAAATACCTGAGCGACGTCATCAACAACAGAAGGAAGAGCAAGAAAAACGTTATCTAGAACAAAAGGAAGAACAGAAACGGTTCAAAGAAGAACTAGTGAACCATCTCGCAGCTAGAGAGCAACAATTTGAAGAAAGAATAATGCAATCCGTTAACGGCGTTAACGAAGGACTTGAAGTAGAGGGTTCTCGAACTAGAAAGGAAATTCCGGTAACAACTTTAGGACAACGTGTCTACAGAGAGTTTTAGCACAGCCAACGCTAAAATTAAGTCTCCCGATTACGACGGTACTACGGACTGGGAAATTTATAAAACTGAGGCAGCTGCAAAAGTTAATGGCTGGTCCGAGCCCCAGAAAGCTACATCATTAGTGGTAGCACTTCGTGGAAAAACGACTGAATTACTCCAATTTCTGTCGGCGGCTGATCAAAGTAATTATGCAGCTTTAGTACACTCTCTGCAACTACAATTTGAAAATGAGCACAAAGAGACCGTGTTCCAGGCCCAGCTGAGGATGAGACAGCAAGAGTCAGGTGAATCCTTAGAAGAATTTGAGGCGAACATAGATAGACTAATTTACCTGGCATACCCATCAGCCCCTGAATGTTTTCAAACGCAATTTGCCGTCGAAAGGTTCATTGAGGGAGTTCGCGATATGATATGAGATACCACCTACGTCTACTAAGGCCCAGTAATATCAGCAAGGCACTAGTTCGGGCCCTGGAATTCGACGCGTCACGAGTGTGATCTAGTTCTTCTCCACGTGTAAGAATCGCAACTTGCGATGACGAGGAGGATACGTGTAGGGCTGAATCATCATGGCAAGTTTACATAAAACGATGAAAGATATGAGAGTCAATATGCAAGCCCTGTTCGGAAGAACTTCTCGATCAACAGGCAATCGGGGCATAAAATGGTTGGGCGTCCGTCGCCGTCGTTTAAAAGACCGAGCGGCAACCAAGACCGCGCGAAGGGGGCAATTGACCAAGCCCGTTAAGACCCCCAGGATCAGTCAAGTCAATCAATGAAGTCAAGTCAATAATTTGGGTGGCAAAAGTCTTACAGAGGCCAGACACATTAAGGGACAGAAGATCCAGAATGAACATCAACCAGGAATGTCTCACGGAAATGCCGATGCATTGTCTAGACGGTAATGTAAAGAATATTGTCAGCATTATCAAAGAACTGAGCAGCGTGAGGGACTTCCTTCTGTAAGGAGAACGTCGGTGGAAATAAACGATGGCTGGGTCACACAGACGCTCCGAGACGAATAAATGAATGATCCAGATATTGGACCCTTACTCTTGACAAAGGCTGACGACAAGAGGCCAGAGTGGCAAGAAATTGCTGGTAAAAGTCCAAACCTGAAGGCGCTATGGGCCCAGTGGCACTCTCTTAGAATAGAAAATGGATTACTGAAGAGAGCGTGGGAGAGTCCGGATGGCAAGACCGTAGTCAGTCAGTTGGTTGTTCCTGGTAGCAGAAAATCGGATGTACTACAGGAATTGCACGACGGAACAAGTCGAGGTCATTTTGGGGTCAATAAAACCTTGGCAATAATTAAATAGCAGTACTACTGGGTGAATGAAGACGTCGAATCTTGGTGCCGCAAGTGTGAAGTTTGTTGTGCCACAAAAGGACTTCGAACAAGATCGCGAGGCCTAATAGTGCTTAACAGTACACTGTAGGTGCTCCATTCGAGAGGGTAGCAATTGATGTCGCAGGACCATTTCCTCAGATTGAGTCAGGCAACAAATACATCTTGATCGCCATGGATTATTTCACTAAATGGCCTGAAGCGTACGCCCTGCCTAATCAGGAAGCAACGACTGGGGCAACGGTGCTAGTAAATGAAATGTTATGCAGATTTGGAGTCCCCCTCGAAATTCATTCTGATCAGGGTCGAAATTTTGAATCGGCTGTTTTCCAGAAAGTCATGGAACTTCTCGGAATTCGCAAGACCAGGACAACTCTCTTTCCTGTTTTTAACATCTCATAGCGTTGCCACAAGATTGCCCTCAGACGGGATCCGGCTCATATTGAACCAAAATCCTCAGCAGATATGGGTGTGCTTCCACTCGTCGGAATAAACTCATAAAATATGCAGCATTTACCGTAATTCAGAGTTAAATGTTTTCACTTCTATTCTCGAGAGGTGGGTCCGCGCCGCACATCCACATATGATCATTCCCTGTTAGAAACAACCATATAATGGTTTTTGTCCACGGCTGTACAATAACATAGTCTAGCTAGGTTGGAAGCACATAATGTGGTGTATTATAATCTTTGGTATGGAACAGCGTGAATAATAAATATTATTCACGCTGCGTCTTCTATTTTTTTCATTATACATTCCATAATAATTGCATGCAGACACCGTTATGTTGGAAATTAAAAACCAAACAAATAAAGGTTTCTACCATTATGGCCGCCCTGACGCGGCCGCCATAATGGTTTTAACGTCCCTTAGACTTTGACAATCAAAACAAAACGCATGTTGACGACTGAGTTTATTTATGAGAATGTATTTCTTAAGAATATATGAGAATTGATTATGTAAAAATTGTAAATTAAGCCGTGAACAAAGTATAGTATCCAATTCGCATTTAATAGGCATTATTACCTCAGGTAAATTGCACCACTTGCTGCGCTACGCTCATGGCCTCAAACGACACCTTCAGTAATGATGCCCTATGCAAGGGCTTTCCTTTCAAGACCAGAAGACTTCTCCGGTTGGGCAGAAAGTATTGCGAGGCTTTACGCCCCTTAGCTTTGGCCGTGGGAGCCCTGGCCTGGAGGCTCCAAGTCAGCTCTTCATCTAAGGTAACCACCTCCTTAGTAAAGCCAGGTTACTAACAAATACTTTTTTAACGTGAAGAATCTAGAGCCAGGAATACTCTCAGAGCGCTCGAGAGCACCACCCGAAACCGTTTTCGGTGATAAAATTATTGGGCAATTTTTTTAGATGGCACGCTTACAACTGAAACGTGTCTGAAACTTTTGGAAACTCAAGTAGGTCCTGCACTTGAGGCCCTAAACACAGAAAGAGAAGTAATATCTCAACATGATGAAGCTCCAGCTGTAACGGAATTTTTTAATAACGCGTTTCCGGAAAAGTGGATTGGACGTTTTGGACCTTTTAAGTAGCCAGCGTTTTTAAGTCCAGATATTTCGCCTTTAGATTACTTTTATTGGGGGTATATTTCAAGAAGAGTGAATGATAATCAACAAGGAAGGCCCACTGATGTGCAATATTTGAAGAATCGAATTATTGAAGCCTCCCCCATTTTATGATCGTTTGGGATACTGTTTGGCTGCAAACGGAGGTCACTTCGAACAATTTAAAACAATTTTTTTTTGCAATTGTTAATTATTATATAAATAATAAATAATATTATATTATATAAATAATTATTATATAAATAATTCCCCTGATATGGATTGGATTTAGAAATAGTTGCTACAAACCCCCAAGCAAGAATAAATTAGAAAAGATTTAAAACAGGTTTAAATCTACATGAAAACAACTTTTAAAATACGTAAGTCCAAAAGCTGCTGCTGCATGGTTCTTTTGCAAAAATGGAGTTTTGTGAATAGGTACTAAAATAGTATAAAATTAATAATTACACGAATAGTACAAGTTGTTTTATTCCTTTTGTTATAATAGCTTAGAAATAACAGCGACAAAACGTTCTAAATGCCATAAGTACTTGCCATTTTACCTGCATTTGACACTTACCTGACATTCAAGGTTGAATAGCAATAGCTACGAGGAGAGAAAAGAGATACCTTTTTTCGCGTTATTCCAAATATTTTGGACCTGGTCGGCCAATAGAGGTAAAGCTAACACCCCCAATTTCACTTATGTCAAGTTTCATAGCAATTGTGCTTATAGAACCCCACTCGATAGGACATGAAAAATTTTAGCACGTAAAATCCTATGTTGTGCGTTAAAAAAAAAGCACTGTATATACTTCACGTTACAATAGTTATTTTTTTACAACCGAGCGAAAAGTACAAATTTGCGCTTCTAAAAGAAAGTGCAAAGTTGAGCTACTTATACAGGGTGTCCAAGACTTATTTGATCAGGCCATAACGAACGACCTGTATATTTTTATTGCTTTTCATTCTATGTAGCATTACAAGTATTTTTTGTATAAGACACTATGAGTCTATCTTTAACCGTTTTTGAAATATTAGCCTTAGAGCTTTATAAAGACGATGAAACACTGGTTTGCGAATTCCGCCTTAATGATACAAAAAGCAAAGCTAACGACTAACTTTATTTATCCACGACCATACTATAATAATCACATTATTCTTGTACATTCTCAAGACTAACGATAATCATTATTCACTTGTGAATAATGAGTTGTCATGGAAACAAAACATGTCGTAGGCAACTGACAACTCAAAAAGTAAACTGCCCTAAACATGAAATCGGTAGTTACCACTGGTTCATTCAAATAATTATCCTTCTATTAGGATGTATTGAGGCAAATGTAGGTTAGAGTGTCTCTTTTTCTCTAAAATATGTACTTTTCACTGAAAAATACTTAAAATAGGCCATAAAATGAAGTAATTTACCGTCCACCCTCGTAGCATTGAAATTAACATGCTGTGACATGCGCGGGTGACTAGACCGTCATCTATCGACAAGACGCATCAAACGTCGCGCCCTTGAATAGCGAAACCAGTCGTGGTCGTGGTTTTAAAATTGTAAATTATCTTTGTGGCACCTATAACCTATCATATTTGAGAAAACCCAGAATCTTGGTCGTGGATAAAGTATAGTATTCAACGCGCATTTAATGAGCGTTATTCTCTCGGGCAACTTGTGCCACTCGCTTCGCTCGTGGGCTCAAACGTTACCCTCGAGTAACGACTCTCATTAAATGCTTGTTGTATAATATACTATTATGCACTGTCAAATGTACTAATAACAAGTAGTAACATGGTAACGAAGTTATAGTGACAAAGGAATTAAACAGAAAATAATATAAAAAAAAAATAGATCACCTAGGCATAAAAAAGTACCTATTTTTATTATTTATTTTTTAAGTAAGTGCTAAAACTGCATTCCTCCTTGGGCTACGCAATATTCAAATATTTTGAGAAGGTTCCGGTGACAGGTTGCGCTTATCATTTCAGGGGTTATTTCTCTGCAAGCAAGTCTGTCTTTTTGTTTTAAGTCTTCGACATTTTGAGATTTCGTTTGGAAAACCATATATTTAATGGTTCCCCAAAAAAAATAATCGAACGGTGACAAATCAGGTGATCTTGCTGGCCATCTTATATCCGGTGAATTTGTGCTTATGAATCGATTTCCATAAATAGCCTCTAAGTAAACCTTTTTAAACCACCGCTTTTTGTAAACAACCACATATTTAGAAATTCATTTAAAGGAATATCTTCCAGTAATTCCGAAATTATTATTTCCAAAAAATATAAATATCGTTCTTCAGTCGAAGTTTCTTCAAAACAAGTTGGTCCTATAATTCGTTCGTTGAATAAACCTCACCAGACGTTAACACCCCAAATAGTTTGAAAATGTGTTTCTCTAACCCAATGTGGATTATCTTGCGACCAATAATTAGAACTATGCCGATTTAAAACTGCATTGTTATGGAATCTTGCCTCACCACTCCACAAAATACACGACAGAAAATCTGGATTGGTCTCCAACTTAACCATAACCCTCGATATAAAGTCAAGTCGCCTTTCTCCATCACCGTCACGCAATGATTGTGTTAGATGAATTTTAAAAGGATGGTATTTAAAATCTCTTAATATCAACTGTATTGGACTTTTAGAGATCCCCATTTCCTTGGAAAGTGCCCGAAGGGATATGTGAGGATTAAAATTAACATACGCCAATACATTAATATCATTGTCTTCATTTCTTACTGGTCTTCTAATAGTGTTTCTTCGGCTGTTTGGAAAATGACCTTGCCGCAAGAACCTCTCAAGATGTTTGAAAGAATTTGCACGATTTGGAAAACGAACCTGATACAAATCTCTTGCTCTTCGCTTATCTTTTTGACACGCACCGTAAATAATAATCATATCGACGTACTCTTCAAGTATGAATAACGTAGGCATATCTTTTTAATTGAGAAACTTAAGATCTGCGAAGAAAAACTAGGTAATTATGGGCCAAATTAGACTACTGTCAATTTGGCAGTTTATAAATAAAGGTTGTTGCTAGCTTTCATTTAGTTGTTCGTAAGCCACATAGCAAAGTCGCGGACCAGTATTTCACCGTCTTTATAAAGTTCTAAGGCTAATATTTCAAAAACGGTTAAAGATAGACTCATAGGGTCTTATACAAAAAATACTTGTAATGCTACATAGATTAGAAAAGCAATAAAAATATACAGAGCGTTCCATTGAAAAAAATATAACTTTTACGATTAGCTGCTTTTTGACGCACCCTGTATAAAAAAATTGACCGCATTGATTTACCTTTCATGATACTTAACACCTTTCGTGTCAAATAAGTCTCTATAATATACAACCTGTATATTTATAACACAATTTGTATAATTTCTTATACTAATGCCAGTCGACGTGGAAGTAGAAGCCCTGATTTCATTATTAATTATGGTAGAACTGGAACTTGTTTCTCCAGGAATATTGATTGCATTTTTTTTCTTGCTCTCTACGGAATTTTGTACATAACCCTCGTCAACAAGACTCGACTTCCATCCTCCATGTTGTTTCAGTTTTAATACGTTGGCCCCGGAATCTGCCAAAATTGTGGCTGATGACCGTCTGAAGCAGTTTTCAAACAAAGCTGCACACGGTAATTTTAAAAGGGTTGCAATTATTTTTGGCAAATTACCAATTGAGTTAATACCAACGGGTTGGACTCCACACTTTCCCTTGTTATATTTCACAAAAAAAGAACGATTAAGTTTAGTGCCTGGAGGGCGCAAAATGATATATCTTCTAATAATGTCAACAAAATTGTGCCCTTCAATTATGCGACATGTTATATCTAAAACAATCTCCATCACGTAGGAAAGTCAACTTTCCCTTTCTGCATGGACCAGCTATTAGCATTACCTTTTGCCAATAAGTACGTATTTTGTATCATCTGATCATTTAGAAAGTGACAAAAATCTTGCTTTGAGAGTACCCTAGACTTTCTTGCTGATAACCAGGGGAATGTCTCTTTAAAAATGCTATTAAAAAAGTATAGTTTTTGAGGTCAATATTTTTTTTTGAGCATATTGTGCTACGCTGCATCGAATAAAGGGTTCATAACGTCGAGGCTTTTTGCATTTTTCTTCTCTCGAGTAAACCAGTAATAGTATATTATTAAACGAGCTTTTTATGATAGCCATTATTCTCTCAGTTTACGTCCCGAGCCGCCAATCTCCCCTGGGAATAATGGCCATAAAAAGCGATTATAATACTATACTTTTTCCACGGCCAATGTCTAATTACAAATTATAAAATCTATAGGTAGTGTAAATAAAATTATTGAAATGTCAAAGTGACACTCGCGTTTGAGGGCAAAACAGATGCCATTAGTGCATTTTTTGCGCTGCGGCATTTGATATTGCATTGTTGTCTACTCCTATTGATTGCCAAGGCAACATATACAGTGTGTCCAAGATAAGGATGCACTGCATGGGGATCTCTGCAATGGTAAGAGATGCGAAGGCGGTTAAATTAGAAAAAAGTTGCACAATGGAAAGACCTTTTACACGGTGTTTCCAAAAATGAATTGTTTGTCTTAGTTTTTTAGATATCTCAAAAACAGTAATTTTATGGATTTTTGTTTTTTTTTCAAACAGTATCCCAAAACAAACAACACTTTCTCATTGCACCTTTTTAAGCTCTACAAGATGACGTTTACTAATTTTTGTTACAACGTTTTGTTGCCGAGAGACCATCATCAACTTAACTTTTTCATATGGACTTAGAAAAAAGTACATACTGTATTAGATATTGCTTTTTATACTCAATTCAACGATGTGTTACATGACATGATTTATATCAGTTCTTGTGTCAAAAAAGCAATTTTTATTAAATTATCTACATTTTTCAATAGCAGGCGATGAATAACATTATAATTGTCAGTTGTAGCATCTGTCAATAAATGTTTCATTAGAAGTAGTGAAAATTATTTCAGTTATCCATTAAAATTATGCCGGGGAATAGTTTCACAGGGGTAGAAAAATTTGATATGTTGTCATGTTACATTTTATCACAAAACAATTGTGTGGCCGCTGAAAGTATGTACATCGACAAGTAAAAATCATGAAAGAAGACAACCCAATAGATCAATCTTCAGACATGTAGCTTTCAACCTGAAGGAGTATGGGTCATTTAACCAACCTATTAAAACCAGGAAAAAACTTCTAATGAAAAAAAAGAGTATCAAGTTATTCATCAGTCATTGAAAAACCTGATGTATCAACAAGAGAAATTGAAAGTCAAACAGGAGTACCTGGGTACTACTTAGATCTGGATCTACAGCCCAATTTCTTTTAAAGAAAAATAACTTTCATCCCTATAAAGTTAGAATTTGCCAAGGACTGCGATCTGGAGATAAAATTAGAAGGAGGACGTTCTGTGAATGGTATACCAGGCAGTGTCACATTGATAATGATTTTCCATTCAAAGCTATTTGTTCGGACAAAAGCAAGGTAACAAACAACGGAATTTTTAATAGACGCAATACCCATTTTTGGGCACAGAGCAACCCCCGGGTAAAAAAATCATCCAAGCACAAACACCGATTTGGCTACAACATGTGGTGTAGAATTCTGGGCCCTAGAATATTGGGCTGTTATTTACCACAACTCCTTAACCTCAGAACGCTACCTTTCTTTATTGAGTAATGAATTGGAAGTAAGTCTAGATAATCTGCAGCTACAGAATGTTCAAGACTGTTGGTTTCAACAAGACGGTGCACCTGCACACAATGCCAGACTAGTTCGAGGGTACCTTTCGGGACAGTTTCCAGGAAAAACAATCGGTACTTATGGTGAGGTTTCCTGGCCAGCGCGATCACCAGACTTAACCCCACTAGACTTTTTTGGGGTTACATAAAAAACCAAGTATACGTTCACCATTTTGATTGACGGTAAGAATATCTTACCTGTGTTTAGAGAATAATGGTTATCTATTTGAACATTTGTTGTAAATTTTGCGTCCTTTTTGTTTTTTCTATTTGTTGTTATGAATTTTTATTCATTTCCTACTAATAACAAATGTAGATATTTTATTACGAATTTCTTTTCTGACACAAGTACATCACATTGTTGAATTGGGTATAAAAGGGCTATCTTTTGCTTTCTCTACTTTTTTTTCAGTCCATAAGAAAAAGTAAAGTTGATGATGGTTCATCGATAACGAAACGTTGGAATAAAAAGTAACAAACTTCATCCTGTAAAGCTTACAAAGGTGCAATGAGAAAGTGTTGAAGTCGTTTTCGAGTATTGTTTGAAATAACTCAAAAAGTAAATAAAAACCAAAATCCATAAAACGACTGTTTTTGAGATATCTAAAAAACTAAAACGAACAACTCATTTTTGCAAACACCATGTAAAAGGCCTCCCCATTGTGCAACTTTCTTCTAATTTAACCGCCTTCGTATCTCTTACCGTTTTGGAGATGCCCATGCAGTGCATCCTTATCTTGGACACACTGTATAACTTAAATGGCGATCGGGAATAATAATATTAAATAATATTATTCCCGCAGTTTCAACTCATTTATCCCTCTGACGCTATATGACCCCTATTTAACTTTTATCAACAAGCTGAATATCAATATATTATTAAGTGGTCGTGGACAAAACCTTTTCACTTATTTGTTTTAATTTCTTTTCTTTACACCATTGCTCGAACTTTGCATACGTTAATTCATATATCGAATTTGATTTACCCGGAATGACGAACGATAAGGCGCTGTGTGCGGCTTCCTCATTGTCACTTTGTAGTTTCAAGTCGATGTCGGGCATGACCTTTGATCACTTTTGACAACCAAATTGTTATTTGTCTTCATACAATAACAAAGGACATTTCCATAAAAACAAACACGGAGTTTCGGTCTTGGCACACCGTTGCCACAATTTTACAGTATTAAGTCGTTACTAAGTGGTTTAATAGTTATTTACGTTATAAGTCCGGTAAATATAATTTTACAGTAGGAGGAAGATGTTTCCGGACGAGGCGCTAGCCGAGTCTGGAATTTCAAAACGACTGCTGTAACATGTTACCCGACGTATGATGTACAACATTTTACTTCATACTTATTAAAAACAGGAAAAAAAAAATTTTCAAACGTCATATAACCACAACTTTAGTGACTGTTTTATGAAGGTAGAAGTGTCACATTTTTGACGCCTGTTTTGAGCGGCGTATAAGTGTTATAATCCGGCGGCGTATAACACTTATACGCCGCTCAAAGGGAAATATGAAAAATAAACTGCTAGTTTCGCCACTGCAGCTACTCTCGATGGCGTAGTTGGTAAACTTGCTTCTTCTACATCTGACTTATTGCTATTTAATCGGCCTCGAACTTAATTTAAAAGACTTTTACAAAAACGAAAACCTGACAAACATATATTGTCATCAAATTTACTTTAGAGAAATCATTGTCAGCTGGTGTTATACGGTAGTTATGGATACAAAGCAAACTAAAACTAGGAGGTGTTGTTTGTTTTTTAATGGGATTGAGTGGAATTAGCAGTTACATTTCCTGTATTATATGCATTAATTGTTTGAAAATAAAATATTGTATTATATTCGGAGTATAAGCTACCCTATGTGACTCGTGTAAACTTAATTCGCCTCGCTACGCTCGGCGCTTAAACTTTCACACTCCGTCATATAAAGTATAACTTATACTCCTAATAAAATAAATATCTATTATTTTCAAACGTCATATAACCACAACTTTAGTGACTGTTTTATGAATGCATAAGTGTCACATTTTTGACGCCTGTTTTGAGCGGTGTATAAGTGTTATAATCCGGCGGCGTATAACACTTATACGCCGCTCAAGGGAAAATATGAAAAATAAACTGCTAATTTCGCCACTGCAGCTACTCTAGGTGGCGTAGTTGGTAAACTTGTTTCTTCTACATCTGACTTATTGCTATTTAATCGGCTTCGAACTTAATTTAAAAGACCTTTACAAAAACGAAAACCTGACAAACATATATTGTCATCAAATTTACTTTAGAGACATCATTGTCAGCTGGTGTTATACGGTAGTTATGGATACAAAGCAAACTAAAATTAGGAGGTGTTATTTTTTAATATAATTGAATGGAATTAGCAGTTGCATTTCCTGTATTATATGCATTAATTGTTTGCAAATAAAATATTGTATTTTATTCGGAGTATAAGCTACTCTATGTGATTCGTGTGAATTTAATTCGCCTCGCTACGCTCGGCGTTGAAACTTTCACACTCCGTCACATAAAGTGTAACTTATACTCCTAATAAAATAAATATCTATTATGCGCGGCGAATTTATTTTTGACAAATCCGCCAATTTGACAAATAGTTGGGATACAATGGATTTATTGAAGATATGCTGGTATTCAGTACTGTAAAAATTTCTTTACGATATCCAATCCTGTAAAAAGCTATTTACCGGATTAAAATCAAGTACGTAAAAGTGTCCTAAATGATACAGTATGAAGTAAAAGGAAATGTTCAGGTTGACTAACTAATAATTCATTATTTTTAGTAAAAATTTGAAAAATCTTGTATTAAACACGTGACAAAAAGCTTTTGTGTAACTCATTCAAATTGCGGAATCCCCCAAACATTTATTCGTTACACAAAATCGGACTTTTCGTAACTGGCTACATAAATAGCTGTTGCGACTCAACGAAACGTATATTTGAAATAATTATATGTAGCCTTTAAATTAGAACGAGTTTAGAATATACTGAAGTATTTCGTAGTAGATATTAGGTAAATAACTAGACTCGCCTAAAGAAACGGATGCAAGTAAATTACAAACCTATTTCCTGCATGCTTGAACAAAAGCAGTATATGTTACTCGGAGTAAAAGGCCTTTTTGTGCTCGCTCAGTTGCAGGCCTCAGCTTCGCTTCGGCCGGCAATCTCTAAGCTCAGCACAAAAAGACTCACTTTTAATCCTAGTTACATAATGTACTATTTCAAGTTGAAATAAGTTAGTGCGTCGTAGTACTTCTTTTTTTTGTCAAGAAATACATGCAAGTTGTTAAGTATATTGTAGTACTTTTTTAGGTAGATATATATAATTTTTAAATGTTCAAAAAGTATATTTATGTAGACATTACTTATTAAAAATTATGAAAATATTCAGCACTTACCACATAATTTTACCTAGAACATTCCAGAGTACAGCGCCCATAAAACTAGTAAAAGTGCTATCAGGATGAGGTACGTCGTGATTAAACTTTTACCTTCACTAGTAGTCGGTCCAGCCATTGTACAACTGATTGCCTGAAATTGACAAAATTTATATTAGTACCCACAACGAGAAAAAAAATCTTAAAAATAAAAACAACGATAAACATTTTTTAGATTGAAGCGAAATAAACATGTCGCTCCTGAAAATAAACGTGGCACAGTTGCAAAATTGTGGATTGCGGGTATTTTTACACACAGATTATAATGTGGTGAAAAGACAGAGCGAGTGCTACTCGAGAAATGCAAATAGTAGATAGAAATACCCGATGCCTACCAATTTCAAAATAAACTTGTTTTTCAAGAAGATCCGTTTCGACTGAATAATGACTAGAAATTTCTGGAGAGGTTGGGCATGTGCCAATAATAAAACTTTTTCAATTCTCTATATTCTGAAATACGAAACATTATGGATGGGTTATCAATTCTGCAATTTAATAAGCAAATTGCTTATTAAATGTCTATTTGTTGTCGTTCCTACGTCAATATGCCTTTAAATTCTAGCATTTACAGCGTGTGTTCTGTGTATGGGCGGCATAGTGTTCTGCATAGGCTTGTGTATGCGAATCTGGTTAATAACGTTCCATAACATTTATGATTTTTGTCTCTTTCTTACGGTTTATACATGAACAGCAGACGTTTCAATAGCTGCTATGTATTTATAAAAATATGTTGAAATTAAAGGGTCTTTTACCGTAATATTGCCCTCCTCCTAAGGCTGTTCGTCCCGAACAGATAGAGGTCCATGGTATCGTGCTAATCGATCCAGATGAACAACCTTCATCTTTGACCTGGGGGTCCGCTGGATCCTATACACCACGTCATTAATCTTCTTTATAATTTTCAGATGTAATGGTTTTGCAGGTTTAAGACAAGTAAAACTCTCGTGTCGTTTGAATAAAGGCCAACGTTTCGACGTTTAATTTACGTCTTCTTCAGGGCTATACTCGGCGAAAAAGAATGTCGTCAAAAAAGCTTCTTTATAATTGTATAAAGCCCTTCCCAATTTTAGCTAAGTTTTGGCGATTTCCCCACCTTTCGCCGCGGATTGTACAGCCACACCAAATCGCCATCCTGGAAACCGCGGGAGTTAGCCAGTAAGTCATATCTTACTTTGGCTCGATCACTTGAGATCCGCAGTTTATTCCTGACTTGTTCATGAATATTGTTAAGCGTCTTCTTGAGCTCCTCCTCAAAATTCTCAGAGTTAAGCGAATCTTTTTCTGGTGCTCCATACATCAAATCCGCAGGAAGCCTCCTTTCACTACTCACGCGAGGTGTAGCACTTATTAATGAATATTATTGTTTGTTAAATAAAACTTGACACCCTGTATCTCCATTGATGTTAAAATTTCGAAAAAAAAAATCCCAAACGAAAAAAGTTCTCATTTTTTTGAAGCCTTATTCGCTGATGAAAAAATAACTCTAACTTTGAAATCACCCGGTATAGCATACTCATATACCGAGGCCAGAAAAGTCGACCAGATTCGGTAAAATTTTTGTAGGTTCAAAATGGTGGTTTCTCTTTGGTTTTAGAAGTTGGTAACGCGACCCGAACTCTTTCCATTTTTGCTAGACTAATTTGAGATTCATCAAATGCAAAATGATCTAATAAATGTACTACTAAATAACTGATTATGAAAGCATCATAAATTGTATTTTAGAGTTTCCAAATCGACAATAATACCATTATTAATGTGAAAAAGAAATTGAGTTTGTCATTTTCTGTTAATTTGATCACGAATCAGATAATTTTAGTAAAATAGGCGTTATTCCATTACGTAAACAAACTGCAGTCACTAATGTGGAAAAGTAAAAAGAAATAAAGAAAAGTGATTTTAATTTCAGACAATTTTTTAGTTGAAAGAGAAGAGTTAACGTTTCAAAAATGAACCTTTTTTTATAAATAAAATGAGTGTTTAACCTCAAAACTGTAAAAAAACCTTTTTAAAATACAATTTTAACTTCAACCTACAAATGTTATTTCAATCTACAATTAAAACCAAACTAGAGTTGCAACTTTATCCTACAATAACTGTGACTTGAACTATGATCATCAACCTACAACAACAGCAACTAAAATCTACAATTTTAACTTCAGTCAATTGTAACCAATCTACAATAATTGTTAATTAAACCTACAATAATTGTAACTTGAACCTATAATTGCAATTTCAAACAACAATTGTAACTTAGAGCTACAACTGCAATCGATAACCGTAACAATTTACAATAAACTAAAATCGTAACATCAACTTACATTTTCTATATCAGGCTGTAAATTGTAACTTCACTTGTAACTTAACATCTTCAATTGTAACTTAATCCTACAGTAACTGTAATTTTAATCTACAATTGTAACTTCGACAAGTTGTTCTACAACTACACTCACGACCTTCAATAAACTACAGTCATAGCTTCAACCTGCAATTTAAACTTAGACGACAATTGCAAGTTTAACTTACAATTAATGTAAGTTGTAGATACAATTGTAATTTTATAATTATAACTTTAACTTGTTGGTCCCAATCACGCTGATGATCTGCCACCATTTTAGGCAGGCGATGCTCCATGGTCCAATTAAATTTCTCCATTATCCCATCCGACTGTGGATGCAAAGGAGTTGTCCTGGTCTTGCGAATTCCGAGAAGTTCCATGACCTTCTGGAAAACAGCCGATTCAAACTTTCGGCCCTGATCAGAATGAAGTTCGAGATGGACTCCAACTCTGCAGGATATTTCATTTACTAGCACCGTTGCCACAGTCGTTGCTTCCTGATTAGGCAGGGCGTATGCTTCAGATCATTCAGGGAAATAATCCATGGCGACCAAGATGTATTTGTTGCCTGACTCAGTGTGAGGAAATGGTTCCGCTACATCAATTACTACCTTCTCGAATGGAGCACCTACAGTATACTGCACAATTCGGCCCCGTGATCTTGTTCGAGCTCCTTGTGCGGCACAACAAACTTCGCACTTGCGGGACCAAGATTCGACGTCTTCATGATAATTCACCCAGTAGAACCGCTCTTTAATTTTTCCCAAGGTTTTATTGACCCCAAAATGACCTTCACTTGTTCCGTCGGGCATTCCCTATGATACATCTGATTTTCTGCTACCGGGAACAACCAATTGACTAACTACGGTCTTGCCATCCGGACTCTCCCCCGCTCTCTTCAGTAAGCCATTTTCTATTCTAAGAGAGTGCCACTGGGCCCATAGCGCTTTCAGGTTCGAACCTTTACCAGCAATTTCTTGCCACTTTCGTCTCTTGTCGTCAGTTTTTGCCACGAGTATGGGTCCAATATCTGGATCATTTATTTGTTCGTCTCGAAGCGTCTGTTGGTCCAGCGATCGTTTATTTCCACCGACGTTCTCTTACAGAAGGAAATCCTTCACGCTGCTCATTTCTTTGACAATGCCAACAATCTTCTTTACACGGCCGTCTAGACAATGCATCGCCATTTCCGTGAGACCTTCCTGGCCGATGTTCAATTTGGATCTTCTGTCCCTTAATGCGTCCGGCCACTCTAAGACTTTTGCCATCCAAATTATTGACCTTAAATATCCTGGGGGTCTTAACGGGCCCGGTCAATTTCCCCCCCTTACATTGACCGGAATTAGTTTTCCTGGAATCTAGAGCGGTCTTGGTCGCTGCTCGGTCTTCTAAAAGACGGCGACGGACTTCTTGCCCTATTACGGCAGTTACTCTTGATGTGACCCAGTTTGCCGCAGTTAAAACATTTTATGCCCCGATAGCCTATTGATCGAGGAATTCTTCCCAACAGGGCTTGCATATTGACTGCCATATCCTTGACCGCTTTATGTAAACTTGCCATGGATTCAGCCGTAGTCGTATCCTCCTCGTCATCGCAAGGTGCCATTCTTACACGTGTAGAAGAACTAGATGACACTCGTGACGCTTCGAATTTTATTGCCCAAACTAGTGCCTCGTTGATATTTCTGGGCCTTACTAGACGTAAGTGGTATCTCATGTCACTATCCCGAACTCCCTCAATGAACCTTTCGGCGGCAAATTGCGTTTGGAAACATTCAGGGGTATGCCAGGTGAAGTAGTCTGTCTATGTCCGCCTCAAATCCTTGTAAGGATTCACCTGACTTTTGCTGTCTCATCCTCAACTGGGCCTGGAACACGGTTTCTTTGTGCTCATTTCCAAATCGTAGTTAAAGAGAGTGTACTAAAGCTGCATAATTACTTTGATCAGCTGCCGACAGAGATTGGAGCTTTTCCCCGAAGTGCTACCACTAACGATGTAGCTTTCTGGGGCTCGGACCAGTCATTAGCTTTTGCAACTGCTTCAAATTGGGTTTTATAAATTTCTCAGGCCGTAGTACCGTCATAATCGGGAGGCTTAATTTTTGCGTTGGCTGTGATAAAACTCTCTGTGGACACGTTGTCGTCCTCAAGTTGTTCCCGGGATTTCCTTTCTAGCTCGAGAACCTTCTGGTTGACGGATTGCATTATTCTTTCTTCCAATTCTTTCTCTCTAGCTGCGAGATGGTTCACTAATTCTCCTTTGAACCATTCTTTTGTTGTAGTTTCTTCCTTTTGTTCTAGATAACGTTTTTTTCTGCTCCTCTTTTCGTTCGTTATAACGTTTTTCCTGCTATTCCTTCTGTTTTTGATGACATCGCTCCTGTACTTGATCACGTCTTTCTTGTTCCTCTTTTTGTTCGTTATAACGTTAAAAATAAAGTCTTCCTTCTGTTGTTGCATAAGGGAGAGCAGGATGGCTTACAGTTCAGTAATATTAGTCTTCAAATTCCCACTGGAATCCACTCTGACACTAATTGCTGCGAACTCGGAGTTCAATAATTCCAGTGTAGCGATTTAACCCGAAAGCACTATTTATTTATCCCACAAATACACACAAGTACAATTCGACTACTAAATAACTCACTACTTAACACTTTATAACCTTCTATTATCGTTTGGTACTTTAGTTTACCTATAGTTCGATAAATAAGACTACTACTAACGGCGACGCTATTCGCCTTTTATAAAATCCTAAAAATATAGAAAAGCCTAGAACATTCTTAGAAGAAAAGAGACACAAAAAAAAAGGTTGTTAAGATTCCCTCTCATAAGTAAATAATTGTAAAACCTTGGATCTGAGATTCTCTCCATCAGTGTTGGCTAGAACGAATATGCGCACATTCAAACTACGCGAGGCTTGTTCATAATTATCAAGAAGGTTCAGACATTTAACATTTTCTACCTGTAGGGTCTCAATCCTGGTTTCCAAGAACTGAACTTTCTCTTCCAGAGCGCTGAAGTGTTCCTCATATTTCTTTTCCACTAAATTAATGACCTTCTATGCGATGTCTTGCAGAAATTTTTCATAGAAAGTTCCCACTGTAGTAGATTTTATCTCTCTCAGATCAGCAAAAGCGGACAAAAATCGATAATTTAAAATTGTTTTTCCACTATTAGCTTAAAGGCCAGCAGAATGACTGTAAAGTAGGTTTTCTCGTTTTGCTTACAAAACAATTGAACATAAGCGGTCTAGAATGACAACGTTATGGCCGATTATCTCCCCAGGGAGAGAAAGCTGTCAGGTCAATGCCACCTAGACATAAGGCCTGGAAGCGATATTTTAATGGCCGCCAGGGTGGTACGACGGGTCAGCTGTTTCATATGGACTTTAGTAATATTTTGCTCATAGTTTTGCATTTTTCGTGCATATTCAAGTTGTTTTTTGCCTAGATTTGTATAATTAACAGTTCTGTATCTTTTCTAGAAACGTGTATTTTAGTATTAGCTGAATTAGCTCGGAATTAAAGTTTCAAAAGTTAGCAAACCATTGCCATGCCTCACGGTTGCTGTGTAAAGAGATGCAAAAGTAATTACAAGATTGGTCAACGAAATTCAGTGTTTAGATTTCCAGAAGATGGTATTTTAAAAGAAAAGTGGATTCACGGTATTAGAACAGCAGGGTAAGTCTACCTAACCTAACCTCATACAACACTACATAAGCATAAGTATAGAAACATATTCCGAAAAAACCTCTCATATTCAAAAAATCAGCAGAATTTATTGGGTTTTTTATTTTAGGTATGTGAGTTACATTTTCATTCACATGAAATTCAAAGGAAAGTAACATACTTACATGTGGAAGAACTGGCCAGTCCTTAGAAGCTCTACTGTTACTATTAGATGTCCCAAGATTAATTCCAGGTAGGACTTTTTTTTTAAACATTTGTTGTGAAGGGTTAGTGCTATAGTTTGTTACAAATATGTTATCCAAATCCATCAAAGATTTTTATATTTGTTTCCTAGGCCTAGTTGTAATCAAATCGAGAATCAAATCAACCAATTCCTGTTTGCAAAAGAAGGAATTCCTCTAGTATAAGACAAAGTGTGTGTAGTGTGTGCAATGAACCAAATAGTGTTTTCTGAGGTACACATGTATATTTAATTTGTTTTTTTTTTTATTTAATATAATGTTTTAAAATGATCAAATGTTTTTATTTTTTTCATCTAAATCCCTATTACCAAAGCAGGCACCTTTGAAAATCAGATGGTAAGTATCTATGCAGAGCATAATGATTCGAGTTATTGCATTTCAATTTTGAAGTGATTATCTTCGAAACTGAACGAGCTATCTATGTGGAAAAAAAGAATTTAATTTAAAAAGTTATACCCTGTAAATTTGTAACGAAACGTTTGAAAACCTGTCTTTATATATAAACTTTTTATCTTTTTTATTCTAAAATACCTAAGCTGTTACATTATTGCACGCTAATTTCAGAATCCCCTGTATATAACAAATTCAGCCAAAAAGAGAAAATAGTATACTTATTCTTCAGAAGTATTAAAAATTATTGTTAGTAAACCACTACACTGTATAATAATAATATACAGTATTAAGTACGTATTACATTAATTTAAGTGTACCCTGGTATAGTTAAATTGTTTATTTATTTACGTTTGTATTGTTTATATATATTACTAATGGTTTTATTTTTTTTCAACTAAAATCTAAACCCCAATTATCAAAGTATTCACCCAAAAAGCTTTCCAAAACCTTCGGGTTTTGAGCGTTGAAACGGTCGTCGAATTTTCGTACCACATATGATGACGTCACCGCTCTCCCGCTCGGTCGCTTCCAGGCCTTATATTGTCTAGGTGGCGTTGGTCAGGTTATCAATCGAATTAGGTGCCGTGATATCGTCATACTGCGATTTTGTTTATCGGTTGCCACGGTAACGAAGCCTCCATATGAATAGAAGACGCGCCTGTTCTTAGTAATAAAATATGCAGAGCACTATCTTACTAATTTAGGCAATTTTCTGTTGTAGATTTATCGAGTCTAGTAGAGGAAAAAATCGTGTATACACCGCGGTTGTGAACTACTTATGACCCTCACGTCTTAGATATACTTCACATGATCACAAGATATTAAGAAGTAGTTGACATTAAGTAATTCAGTAGTATTTATGTAAGATTTATTGTTACGTTAGCGTTGATACATTTGTCGACTTTGTGAATTGTGACTTACTATTTAGCAGGATATACTTATTTAGATTATACAGGGTGAGAAAGTGTGAATTCGAAAAGTGTGAATTTCGAAATTCAACTGTATAATCTAAACGCTTAGAGATAGATATATGAAGTTATATATTTCTGTAATCTACTCCTTTAGCTCTATTAGGCTGTAGGTAAATATGTGAGTGATTCAATTTAAAAAAAAAATCAAGATGGCGTCGTATCTGTCAAACCTAGCAGCCAATAAATGCGCTAGCCTTGGATGCGAGGTCGGCCTTAGATGCCATACGATAACCATGTATCAAACTTTTAAAAACTGTAATAGGAAAACCTCTAGTCCAGTGAGCCACTTAAAATGATTTTCGAAATTCAACAACTTTACCATCATGTATAATCTAAATGCTTAGAGATAGATATATGAAGTTATATATTTTTGTAATCTGCTCCTTTAGCTCTATTAGACTGTAATTAAATATAAGTGTTTCATTTAAAAAAAAATCAAGATGGCGCCGTATCTGTCAAACCTAGGAGCCAATAAAGTGTAACAGAAACAAAGTGTAATAGAAAAGCTGCTAGTCGAGTGAGCGACTTAAAATGATATCCCTGTACATTGTCTATAACAAATAATCCAAGACTTTATCAAATGTTAAGCAGCAAAATATGTCTATCATCCATACTAAAAGACTTTATTCTTTCATGATAATATGTTAATCAATACCTAAAAATTAATTTATGTTTAGAATCAGACATAAGTTGCAATTGTGTACCATTGGCCTTGATTTCAATTTTTGAAAATATTTTGTATGTGGCTACATTAATGTTCCGTTCAAAAGAAGTCATTCAGTTTCTATGAAGTTATGATGCACTTTTTCAAGAAAATACATAATGGTAAAGTGGCAAGATCTAAGAAAATATAAATTCAAACAAGGCACATTTTGTGACTGACATCTTTCAGCTCTAGTCTAATGCTGTTACAAGATAGTTTCGATTTTTGTTTCGAGGGAGTCCGAGACTTACTATACGTACAAATGTTTGTCACGTACCTCCAGAGACATTTTTGCAATGTTTTGACTATGGCACTTAGAGATTCAAGATTTAAATTATTTTGCAAAAAGATGCGGTATTCTGGATATTTTAGATACTTATTAGACTAGAAAAGTTACTAAATAAACTCTGTGCATCTAGCTACTAAGTGTACGCTAAACATCTAACTACAGGAATCTAACTGAAATATAACAAGCAATACAAAAAAAATCACAAAGATCCAATTAAAAAAGAAAAAATAAATTTAATATATTTATTGTATATAGTATATAAAAGAAGCAGAAATGCTTCCTAAAAAATCGTATACTTGCTATTCAAAAAACTTGAGCCAAATGCAGTGTTAAACATTTTTTTGCCTAACTTATAAATACCAACGAAAAATTTCCACCGATGTTTTTAAAAAACTTAAATGGAAAGGGGTGTCAGTTGTACATCATTTTAAAGGGCATTCATTTGCCTTTTCAATGCCACCTAACTTTTTAGGATTAAATGGTCTTCTCTCGAGAAAAAAGGGTTTTTATGTTATTCTAGGAATTTAACAACACTGATACGGATTGTAAATTCAGAAAGTGTGAATGCATTATTCCTACCTGCACTTTGATGTTTTGTAGTTAAGCAGTTGTCTTTTACTTTTGTACACACTATCATTTAAAAATGCTTTACAGTATTCCAGAAAGAGTTGACATTATTTCCCTCTATTTCCGAAATAACGATTTTGCTAAACGGGCTGCCAATTTGTTTAATGAACAATATCCTGATAAAAACGTATCCCATTCTTACGTGAGAGACCTGGTTACCAAATTTCAAGAGTCTGTATGTGTAGGAAATAAAAAGAGGATTGTTCATCATCCAGCAATAACAGAAGCAGTTGAAATAGCACCTCGCGATGGTACCTGCTACCAGCACTAGATAATTATCAAATGCATCAGGTGTCCGGCGTACAAGCATCCAGAGGATATTAAAAGCACATAAATTCCATCCTTATAAAATTAAATTAGTGTAGGAATTAAACGATGATGATTTCGATAGACGTTTAGAATTTTGTGAGATCATAGTCAACGAATTGTTAACAATCCGGGATACCTTTATAACATTTGCTTCTCTGATGAGTGTTCCTTCTTCTTGAACGGTGAGGTCAACCGCCATAATTGCCGTTATTGGTCGTCAACCAATCCAATGCTTTTTCATGAAGTTCGCACGCAACATCCACAAAAGCTAAACGTTTGGATAGGAATTTTCGGAGATCATATTGTCGGCCCATTTTTTTTACCTGGAAACTTGAACGGACAGGTTTATTTGAATTTGTTGGAAGACTCAATTGATCCAGCTTTATCAGAAATAATCGAACACGATGACCGTCACTGCGAAGAAAACATAATTTTTCAACAATATGGGGCTCCTCAGCAGTACGCCGTCCCTATTAGACAGTTTTAAAATGAAACATTCCCTCAAAGGTTGATTGTGAGAAGAGGACCTACAGACTGGCCTGCACGTTCCCCGGATTTGTCCCCGCTGGACTTGTTTTTATGGGGTCATTTGAAGTCCAAAATTTATGCTACACAACCGGATTCACTTGAAGACTTGCGGCAACGTATTATAAATGAGTGTAATCTTATAACCCACTAATGTTGCAAAATGTTCGAATGCACTTTGGAAAATGTCTTTACTACTGTATCGAGGTCGGTGGTGGTCATTTTCAATAACTAATAAATTTAAATTAATAATGTCAAATCGATTTTTCTGTCTCCTGCTCCTGTTTTCTCGAGAACAATTTATTCAACTTTTAAAAATGATGCGGCACTGAAAAGGTAATTGAACGCACTTCAAAATGATGTATAGGTACCTGACACTCCTTTCCATTTAAAATTTTTAGGTCGAAAGTCCTAAGGCCCCGGCTTTTTCCTCTAAGAGAATAATTACATCAATTATATTATATAAATCTTCTGCTGCATAGGTCAGAAAACCTTGGTGGAAAGTTTTCGTTGGACCACCCTGTATATACACAAAAATACACGAAAAAGGAAAACAAAACTGAAACATTTTAGATAAAATCAAAATATTCAAATTTGAGATCGATGATTGTTAGTTGCTCACCACCGAGAGTTTCTGATAAATAAAGTAAACTAAGAACGAGATTATCACATTCATTCTGGTATGACATTTATAACTTCAATAGCGTCTGAAGTTCTATAATAGCATAAAGCCTTGATCTACTTGTATAGTTATTTGAGCAATTTGAGTGTAACCTGTTTTTCAAACTTGTAAAATTATCAAAACTATTATTTTAGCTGAATATTAAATAAAAAGTACCAACGATGAATTTATCCTACCTGCAAGTTCTTTTCGGAAAGGCACTACCAATCAGGAATACGGTTCACTCTCGTTTGCTGGTTCGTGCAATTTAAACGGCTTCTCGACAGCTCATCGTGATGTGTTTCTATTTTTATCCCTATTTCTGGATATTTTTAATTTGTTCAAAACATTTTCAAGAATACCACTGATGTTAATTGACCACTGTTTTTTAGGATGGTATACATCACATTTTAAATAACGACTTATAATGTTTTTCTCATATTTAATGCTCATATACCGTATACATTAATATATGGTGAGCAAATCTAAGATCTCTCTGTCTTCGTTGTTTTTGGTGTAAATTCGGCAGTTCTTTTATAGAAGCCGTCTAATTGAGAGGACGAGAGTGGGGAAGAAAATTGCATTGAAAAAGTGAATGACCACCTATTTTCTGTAAATTAAAGAAAATCATTTTTTCCTCGGGATTGAACAAAAATGCAAATCATGACAATTCACCAGTAAATATCAGTTCAGACACACAAAAACACTCCCACTAAGTGACAAACATTCCTGAATTCCAAACGAGCGTTAGTGAATTCGCTGATGTAACACACATACAAGGGTAAGTTAAAAACTTCCAATCAGAGAAACGTTTCACTTTTTAATCCAAACATGGTCCATTGAATACAATTCAAATATCAGTTTATTGAGGTTACTAAGTACCGTGCGTTTCATTAACTTTGATAACATTTTGATTAGCTGTAACTTTTTTGTTTTTAAAGATATCGAGATAAACTGAAAACTATATTGCATAGTTGACTAGCAAGTTTTTTCCTTGTGGAAGGAAAAAACAAAAGATCAATGATTTCGAGAGATCTTAATCTAACTTATATTTTTTTTAATGGAACGCTCTGTATATTATTAGATTTGTATTCTACTCGAAATTCCAAATATATTTTATAAAACATACCCTATACCTATCTTCAACTGTTTTTGAGAAAATAGAGTCTGTGTAAGTTGGTAGATTAAAGACTCGTTTAGACATAGCAATGGAATAGAAGATGATATAAAATAATAAATAAAAAGCAAAGTAAATTTGAGCGGTAGTATTAAACAAATACGTTTACATTTATATAAAATTATCATAAAAATTACTCTAATTGTCTGCCATCTTCCTCAACACAACAAACTACTAAGGCTCTTTGTTACCAGCACGGCACAAGCAATGCTAAACTTCAGCTTTAGCTAAGTGCAAAGTGTGCCATGAACAAAACAATTTGTTTACATTTTGACATAGTGATACTCATATTTTGTCGCATTATGTATGTGATTGAGTTTAATACATGTCTATTTGCTAATTACTCAACATTTTCAAAATGGTACGGTTTAGTATTCGAGAAAGGAGTGATATGCTTGCGATTTACTTGCACCCGGGCTCAGTTACTGTTCTAGGCAGACATTCGAAAATATGCTCTACGTGTAGCTCTATTCTTCTACTTCCTTAGCTCTTGTGATAGATTTTTGGAGAGATCTTCATCGAAACGAGATATCAGCTGGTAAAAGCCGCAATGCACGATTTTGAATTCAAAATTTAGGTTTTTTTGGGCCGATTTGAGAGCCCCATATGCTTAACATAGAGATATCGACTTTTCTTATACAAATCAATAGTTATCGATTTTATTTGCTTATTCTAGTAGTTTTATGATAAATAGAGCGTTGATTTATGTTGTAGGTAGTATAGGGCGTGACATGCTGTAACATTTAATTTAAAATTTTTGTTTGTTTACCAATATATTTTTTTTGTTAGTTTTATTCACTTTACTATAAACAGCGCTAAAGCCCAACCGCAGCGCGTAGAGAATATCGTAGACTTTACACAGAGCGTCCAGTTCCTTCCAAACAAACCTTTGCAAGGTTAGTTAAAAAGATGCAAGAAAAAGGATCCGTGTTAAATGTTAGAAGCATACGTAGACGTCGCACATAGGGGTATTTACAGTAAGAAAGCGGACAAAATTATAATTTGCATACTTTGTGTTTATTCTAAACATTCTTATTGATTTTTCTGATATAACATAAATTTATAATAGATATTTTCAGTCCTAACAATGTGTAATATTTGATTTACATGATATAGGGTGTCCCGTTGTATATTCTTCCCGCTCATAGCTTTTCTGTATAAGACTTTATAAAAAAAAAGTTTTACATAAAACTAGTAGGCTTTTTTAGAAAAAATGTAACACGAGTGATACTATAAGCGCTTGTTTTATATCATGGAATACCCGATTTTATCCTATGGCTTGCAGTAAGATTTCAAAAGCTTTCAAAATATATAAAATTAAGGTTTCATGTGGTTCTTTTTTGCATTGTGGGTCCCTAATTACACATTTATTTAAATAGTAATAACAAGTGGTAATTAGTAAACGTAAACATATCTATTTATCATAACGAACAAAACGAGAAAGAGAGAGAGCGAGAAACTATTCTAAATTTCATAATATTTTATTTTAATTACTGATGGAAACTGGGTAAGTAGGGGGTTGGATAGCATAGGCGGACAGCTTGAGGCAAGTTTATTATAAGAACTAAAAAAGAATATAAAAATTGTCAGATTTCACCCAAATCGTCAAACAAAACAACTTTGCAACGTTCCTGAAATATACAAAGTTGCTAATTGTTAATGGAACAGACTGTTTTCCAAAAGAAAGATCTTGGAAGATCATTTTTTTTCTGATTCCAAATATATGTAAAAAGATGACATTTTTTGGTTCACCTGTTTACACCATTTAAAAATTTAGATATTATTATATTTACTATAATAAACTACGACGACCTCATTTCCATTAACGAGAGTTTTATTGGTGAGATTTTGTACAGAGTAGGAGCAGGCGACACCAATTTGTCGATCAACCCATCAGCATACTAGTTTCGGGGTCTACCCCATGCTTGTAACGTTAGCATGCGCTCTTGTTTATTTTAAGTTTAGTTCTTCAGAATTTTTTCCAGGCCTTCTAGATTAAGGGCCGCTTGCACCAAGCAATTTTTAAGTACACCAGGTTAAGGCTTCCATTATTACCATGTCTTTAACTTTAGGTTTACCTAAATTTGCTTGGTGAAATTATATATTAATATTTGTTCGATAAGCCTCATGGAACTCACTTTATTTGGTTGCCAAATCTTGGTAAACTCTATACAAGTTGTTTATTATAAAACTTCATCTAGCAGGCTATGATATTTTGAAACGAAAGGATGACATATTCAAAGTAAATAAACTTTTCTTGCACTATCCTTTTTATTTGATATGACATTTTTACATTTTTGTAATGAATTTTTATAATGAACACATGGTATGATCAAATTTGAGTTCATGATTTTTTATAAGTCACACACCCTGAGGGAAAACAAAGTATTTAGGACTAAAGTAATGCCTAAAAAAGTACAAAGTAATAATTTAGTCCGCGTTTAATAAAGTTACGCTTTATATCTGGATATTGTAGACGCGACTTTAAGTTGCTTGCCGTAAGAAAACCGCAAATATCCGCAACTTTTTTAAATGGGACATTGAAATGGATACAAACTTTTATTAAGAATTAAAATCACATTTTGACATTCCTTGATAGTGTACTAGAAGGCCACAAGTAAAATAATCTTTTTTAAAATTTTCAAATGCAGAAAGTCTTGAGTAAAAAACTTGAGTAAAAAACGATCAAAGTCGACAAATGTACGCAACACTAATGTAACAATAACTAACTAAACATACTAGGATTTTTGAAGTAGATCCATCAGCTTCAATTACTAAATGTTCTCCGGAACTACCGGTCTCACGCAGTTCAGTTTATAGAGTTTTGAAGAAATACCAATATGAAGCATATAAGTTTCGGAAAACCCAGAAACTAAGCGACGGGCAGTGCCAGAGAAGGCTTTTATTTTGTGAGGAATTCCTAAACAGATATTACCAAAACCTTGATTATTTAAAATACATTGACTGGACTGATGAAAGTTCTTTTTCTACCAAACATGGCTGTAATAGTCAGAACATCCGAACTGGTCTACGGATAATCCTCGAATAATTCATCAAATAAAATGTCAAGGATATCAGTCTGTTAATGTTTGGTGTGGTGTGGTAGACCGATATATATTAGGTCCCATATTTATTGACCACAAATTGACTGGAACATGTTACTTCTATCTCTTACAAATCGATATAGCTGGACAGATTGATGGTTTACCGGTGAACATTTCAGCAAGGATGATGTGGCAGCAATATGGTGCTCCGCCTCACAACGTAATTCGATTTCAAAACTACTTCAATTTGAAATATCCAAATGGTTGGATACGAAAAGGAGGATCAATTCCGCGGCCACCAAACAGTCCAGACTTGACAGTAGTGGACTTTTTCTTTTGGGCTCATATTAAAAAAATAGTATATAAAACACCATGCGATAATACTGAAGAGCTCAGACAAATAATCATCATTGCAATTAATGAGATGAAAGAAAATCCAGAAATGTTACTAAACGCAGTAAATCATACAATTAGAGTGTATGAAAAATGTGTTAAGGAAAATGGAAGACAAGTAGAGCAATTTTTATGATAATTTGACATTTTTCTAAAACTATTTGTTTAATACCACCACTCAAATTTACTTTGCTTTGTATTCATTATTTTAATTTTATGCATATGACCGACATACGGACGCCATTTTCTCAGGTACAGTTGATGATAGGTTTAGGGTATGCTTTATAAAATATACTTGGAATTTTGAGTAGAATCCAAATATCTAATAATATACAGGGCGTTCCATTAAAAAAAAAAGTTAGGTTAAGATTTCTCAAAATCATTGGTCTTTTGTTGCTGGTCAACTATGCAATATAGTTTTTGCTTTATTCCTATATATTTAAAAACAAAAAAGTTACAGCTCATCAAAATGTTATCAAAGTTATTGAAACGCACTGTACAGGGATATCATTTTAAGTCGACCACTCGATTAGCACCTTTTCTGTTACACTTTTTAAAAAATTGATACATATGGGTTGAATGGCATCTAAAGCCGATCTCGGCTAGCGAATTTACTGGCTGCTCGGATTGACAGGTACGAAGCCATCTTGATTTTTCTTAAATGCAAACATACATATTTTTACCCATAGTCTAATAGAGCTGAAGGAGCAGATTACAGAAATATATAAATTCGTTTTTTTAAAATAATAAATTTGATACATGGGGGTCATGTGGCATCAAAGGCAGACCTCGGATCCAGGGCTAACGACTTAAAATGATTTTCGAAATTTAACAACTTTACCACCCTGATGTGCCCCTTCAGCTCTATTGGACTCTAGGTAAATATGTGTGCGTTTCTATTATGAAAGAATCAAGATGACGTCGTTTTTGTCAAATCTAGCAGCCAATAAATTCACCAGCCCTGGATCCGAGGTCGGTCTTAGATGCCAGATGACCCTCACCTATCAAATTTTTAAGAAGTGCAACAGGAAACTGCTAATCGAGTGCGCGACTTAAAATGATTTTCGAAATATAACAAAATTACCATGTATAATCGAAACGCCTAGAGATAGATATACGAATTTATATATTTCTGTAATCTGGTCCTTCATGTCTATTAGACTATGGGTAAATTTATGTGTGTTTCCATTTAAGAAAAATCAAGATGGCGTCGTACCTGTCAAACCGAGCAGCCAATAAATTCGCTAGCCCTGGATCCGAGGTCGGCCTTAGATGCCACATGACCCCCATGTATTAAATTTTTAAGAAGTGCAACAGGAAAACTGCTTATCGAGTGGACGACTTAAAATGATTTTCGAAATTCAACAACTTTCAAACAAAGGCAACTTGAGATAAAGGAACAAAGAAAAAATCAAGCTGCTCTGTTTCAAGCATTATCGTATCGTCGTCGCGAGTTGCAAGAACTTGTCTCAACCAAAATGACTGAAGTCAAGCAAGACGTGGATCAAGTCTAACAAGACGTGTATCAAGTCAAACATGAAATAGAGATGAAAATGACGGAGTTAGAAGTACGGTGGCGGATCAGGAAAATACGTCGCAGTGGGCCAACTGTAACCGCTGAGCGATTACACATTACTGGGCCTCCAGTTGCCGTTGGCATTACCTCTTGGAGCATTTATAAAGTCCAATTTGAGGCGGCAGCAGTTAAAAATGGATGGACATATTCGGACATGGCTACCGGACTTTTAGTAGCTTTGAGAGGAAGGGCTGCAGACATCATGCCTACACTGTCGACCACTGAAAAGTGTAATTACAATGCAATTGCCGCGGCGTTAGAGCCGAGGTTTCGTAATGCTCATCGCGAAATAGTAAAAGTGGTCATAGTTACGACGGGGGGGAGGGGGGGGGGCTGACCAGCCAGTCCCGCTCCGCTACTCCCAAGACCCCATACCATCTCGCACTCCTACAATTAATGGTCCCAGTAGTAAGCCTCCCTATCAGCGCCACTCCACTACGAGTCCGACACCATCAGGGAGGGAGTGTTTCGCCGAGACAGCCGGGTCCGTCTGCCCATAGAACTCATGTTAGCTAGGTTTTCCTAGCAGCGCTGGATGAGTAACCGGTCACCCTCTTACGAGGTAGTGTACTGCACATCTTGACAGAGGTCTTTACCAGCTTTACCCACAGTTGTGTGATCGCTTTGGCGTAGGTTCCTCTGCTGTTTAGGGCTTTACCGTGCAGTCTGCATGGAACTCAACTCGAATACTAGGATCAGGCGGAGTTATCCGTCCCGATATCCCTCGGCAGAACGTATCCACCGGCGTTGGAAATACTATGGCCCTTTCAGCAGCCGCCCTCTCGGCTATAGCTACAGTTAGTGAGTATAGACAGGGGTTTTTAACTCCCCCATCTATATCTACAAGCGGTGGAGCCGCTTCGCACCATCGTGGGCAAAGACTCGTCAAGAACTACCAGACAGAACAACGGATGAGGCAGCAGAAGCCAAGCGATAACCTACAGGAGTTTGGAGCGGACATTAAGCGTTTGACAAGATTAACGTATCCTGCGACTCTCTCTATATTTCTTGACCAGCTATCAGTCCAGCAGTTTATCGAAAGAGCCGCAGCCAAACTCAATCTTAAAGCAATTGTTGGACGAGCAGCGAGAATTTAGGAAGCAAATGACTTCATATTTAGACCAATCAAGGCGTAAGGCATAAGACATGGGTTACAGAAGAAATATCGACCGAAATGCCGACCTACATTTTAAAATAGACGTGTTCGACGGGAAATCAGCCAGAAAACTAAGACTAGTCAGTGTGAAGGGGCGAAGGGTGACTGGCCCCACGTAGGCCCCTAGGATCATTATGATTGGCCAGCTTGGAAGAAGCCTCACCATCCCTGGCAAGAGGAAATTCTTTTAACCATCGACACTGGTGCCGAAGTGTCAATTATTCAACCGGATAAAGTGAGTACGCAAATTAGGACATTGTTTGAAAAAGTGGCCCCGATGCACTGTGACCGGGGATCCTTGCCCTGTTAAAGGAGAACTAATGATAAATTTGGAAGTTGGTGAAAGTTTAAGGATTCATCACGATGTATTGGTGTAACGGGACCAAGTGCCATGGATTGTGTCCGTTTGACGGCGGAAGATACTACTAAGAATTCCTCCTGGCACCTAAAAGCTTATTTATGTCCTGAAAAGTCACCCTGGATGGTGCGTTGAATTAGTAGAACCGGTCTTGGAGAATTCAAACCTATTAGTGGCAAGAATCCTGAATAAGATAAAACGAAAAGTTCTGATTAGAGTGGCAAACATTTAGGAGACCAGTATTAGAGTACAAAAACGAGAGTTCCTGGCAAATTATCAACTAATCACTTATTGGCATGCCATTGTGAGGCAGAAAACAGTGTTGCTGGTGGAAGTTCTGAGGAATTATTGTCTGACTATTGACCGTTAATTTGAAAGTATCTGGAAACATTTGACTAAGGAACAACTCGAATCGGCTAGACGTTTTGTGACCACTCGACCGGATGTCTTCGATGCTAACCGGACTGCAACTAAGACTGGCTTTGTAGTTCATAAAATCACCAACGAGGATGCACAACCAATACGACAACCCCCCCAGGAGAGTGTCAATCGTAAAGCATGAAGACAACAGAACACCTGTTGAAGAGCATGCTAGAAGAGGGCGTCATCGAAGAGTCGTCGAGCCCATGGTTGTCTCCGGTTGGTCTTGTAAATTTAAAAAGAAAAAAAAGTACAACTAGGTTTTGTGTAGACTACAGCAAGTCGAACGATGTCACCAAGAAGGACAGTTACTCGTTACCACGAGTTGATGATACCCTGACAACTTTTATCAGGATCACAATTGTTTTGGATGTTGGATTTGAAAAGTGATTACTGGCAGGTTAGAGTAGCATTCCAGGATAGAGAAAAGAGAGCATTCTCAACTGGAAATGGTCTTTTACAGTTTACCGTTATGCCTTTCAGTCTTTGCAATGCTCCCTCAACCGAGCGATTAATGGACCTAGTCACTAAGACACCGCTGCAAGTAACCATGGAATTAGAACAGTATTGTCGCAAGTACAAGACGGTCAGGAAAAAGTAATGGAGTACTTCAGTAAGGTGTTGCGCAGGCCAGAAAGAAATTATTGCGTTACCAGGAGGTGCTACTACAAGGAACTGCTGGCTATATCGTGAAGTCCGTGGACCATCTTTATCGGTAACAGTAAGGAAGGAAGTTTTTGATTCGTACAGATCACGGAGCGCTGAAATGGCTTCTCCAAATGAATAATTCTGAAGGCGAAATCACAAGATGGATAGAACGCCTTCAGCAGTACAATTTTAAAATTGAACATCGTCCAGGCAGATCTCATGGTAACGCAGATGCATTATCACGCAGGCCTTGTAAAGGGGAATGTCGACACTGCTAACGAGTAGAACAACGAGAAGGACCAAGCATTCTTAGCAGAACTAGGATTGACGTCGACGAACATTAGGTCGAACAAACAACCGATAAAGCTGTGGGGTTAATACGTCAATGGAAGTTGGAAAATTAAAGACCTGATTGGAAGGACATAGCAGATAAGAGCCCGGAAGTAAAAGCTGTGGGCTCAGTGGGATTCCTTGCCGACTCAGAATGGTTTACTGAAGAGGACTTGGGAAAGCCCCGAAACGAAAAGTGCCACGCACCAGCTTGTACCAGAAAGTAGACGGAAAGATGTCTTGCGAAAAATGCACAATGGAGTGTCTGGAGGCCATTTTGGAGTGAATAAGACCATGGATAGAATTCGGGAAAGGTACTACTGGGTGATTGTTCGAGATGACGTCGAAGAGTGGTGCAGAAGTTGTGATGCTCCGATTGTTGCTGCTCCGTAAAAGGACCCCAAAGAAAAACTAGGAGGCAAATGAAGCAATACAATGTTGTTCGACGTGGCAGGTCCTTTTCCAGAAACGGACGATAGCAACAAATACATCTTAGCTGCCATGGATTATTTCCATTGGTAAGTGGCCTGAAACTTATGCACTACCAAATCAGGAAACTAATGCCGTGGCAAGAGTCTTGGTTGACGAATTCTTCAGTAGATTCGGCGTACCATTAGAGCTTCATTCGGACCAAGAGCAAAATTTTGAATCGCACCTTTTCAAAAAGATTGTGGAACTTCTGGGAATCAGATGGCATGGTCGAGCGTTTCAATCGAATCATGGAACAATACCTTTTAAAAATGGTAGCGGACCATTAGAAAGATTGGGACAAATTTCTGCCTCTATTAATGACGGCTTACAGAGGTGCAGTACATAACACGACAGGACATATCCCTGCCAAGGTTATATTTGGTAAAGAACTTCGTTTTCCGGTAGGTTTGGTGTACGGATCACCAGAAGAACCGGTGCAAGATGTCCATAACTATGCTGATGAACTTCGAAAAAGATTAAAGGAAATCCATCGAAACAGAAAAACTCAGCCAAAAAAAAATAAAAATATATGGACAGGAAATTGAATATAAAGATAATGTACGGTACTTGGGAGTGACATTACATAAAAATCTGAAATGGGACTTACACATTGATAAAATGATTAATAAGGTCATGGCAGGATGTAATGTCCTGAAAACTTTCACAAGAACATAGTGGTGCACACCCAAAAAGTATGGTGATAGAGACTTAATCAGATCTCACCTGGATTTTGCAGCTTCTATGGTGACATTCCAAAAAAACTGTGCGAAAAATTGGATTGAATGCAATATGCCGCATTAAGGCTCTGGGATGTATGAGGTCAACGCCAACTAGTGTGTTGCTAGCGGAAAGTGGAGAAATGTCACTTGAATATGGGAGACAAATTTTGTCTCTCATATTCCAGTCATAGGATTAGAACAAAACCCATGGATGGAAGTTGCCTTGACAATAAGGAATGAAATGATTGGAAACCCTAATGCAAAAATGATACCAATGGTAATAAAGGCCATTGAAGCATTCCTACCCTATCGCACGAAAGTTTTTTTATATAGTCGTTTTCAGGAAGATATTCATCTAGCCACCCATGACATTGTAAATGCACCTTTTAAAAACAAATGAAAAGTTACCAGAAAAGTTACTAGATCGGAGATTGGTGCGAAGCGAGCTTAACGAACGCATTTGTCGGGTTTTAACCTCAAATTTTGTAATTTTTAAACATAACTACTTTATTTCTCAAATTTTGCTCAAATCCAATTATTATTCAGCGTTTGTAATGTAGGAAAAGTAAACTGGCTTAATAAACGACTAACTATCACCCAGAACTATTAACACAATTCATCGCATGACCCGGAAAAGTCATCTGCAACCTCCAACTTCTGCAAAATAAGATGCCAGAGTAGAGTTACAAATACAACAATTGAGACATCAAAACCACATTCAAGCAGTTGTGAGTATTGATGATTGATTATTGCCAGCTAAAGCGAGCGTTAAATTAGTTTGCATATGCAGAGGGAAGAACTGAACTGGATCATCAACCATGAACAAGATTTCCAAAAGTTCCGAATATACTTGCCCAGAAATTACTTTAGTGTCCAGATGCCCTGGGAATAGACCATACATTTAACTATGCTTATGCTATTATATAGTCTACCACTTTCCAAGTTTAAAATTGAATGCAGATTGCAGTCAAGTAAAAATTGTTCCAAACAGCAAAAGCGTCTGAGAAAAGATGGTTTTCTACCAGACTGAATTTAAGTACTGCCATACGATTTGGATTGTGTGATGATCTGTGATGAGAGTCCCAGTGGACCTATATGCCATATGCCATCCATAATTATGATCACTTTGGATCTTGAGTTAATATTAGTGAAGATTACCCCCCATGATAAAGAAAAGAATATTTCAATGAATTTACTGTTATATCATTTCAGTTGTCATTTGGCTCCATTGTTGGATCAAAATTGACCCTTTCATTCATTTCTAGGTATTTAAAGTGTATTTTTGTTTTGTTAAATATATATGATTTTACATTATAAATTAATTATATTAAAAGAAGTCTTGCCTAATTGTGCATTTAGTTTCTTTAACTACCTAAATATCAAGAAACTAAAATGTTTGTGTGGTGGTTTATTAATTGTCTGATTTAATATTAGGTTTGTTCCAACATGCTAGAGAACCATTGCAGAACATTTAAAAAATCATTTTGGCCAACTCACCAGCAAACATTTCAAATTGAAATGAGGAACCATCTTGACATGGTTGCAGAACCACTGTGGACAAGCACATTGTTTATTTAAATTTCGATATCATATTAGTGAGTTGTCAAGAATGATAGACCCATCGGGAATGGTTTCTTGGTCGAATGGAACCAACTTATTTTCAACTAAAGAAAGCTACAGTTCTTTTAAACTAAATAGCATAAGAAGGGGCCATTTCTTACAAACTCAGTTGAAAAAGTTTCGACTTATAATACTTATGTATAGACATAGAATTTGAAGTAACTTTTAGAAACAAGTAAAGGCTATTTATTAATTTGAAATTAAGAACCCCTTTGCAAATAACTTACTATACCTGGAATAAAAATGCTATTGAAGTTGCAAGAACTTTTTATTTTATATACAAAGCAAAACAAGTATAATGTGTTTAATGGAAAAACTTATTAAGTTGGCTGAGAATTGTCAGGAGACAAGAATGCTGGAGTAATAAAGTAAAGTAATAACTTTCATTGTTCTATCCTATTCTATGAAAACTTCACAACCAACCTGTTCACATTTGGAAGATATTTAAAAAATTATAACTCAGACATTGATACTTTTCTGACATTAGGACTTTACCTTCCACTATAGGATGTCTACCATAACATGATTTTGGAAGTGTATAGGGCAGGTCCAGGTCATCTTGTATACATTTTTTTTTCTCAATGTGGGCTCTAGGACATATCTTGGCTTAAAAGATGCACTTGAGTGTTTGTGATACTTTCAAGCTAACTTGTATATTGTTTTGGAATTTTTAGTGAAATGAGTTATGAGAAAGAACCATGACAGAACATAAAATACAAGGTTTCTGCTTGGTTTCTGTTAAAATCTCAAGTATAATTAAAAATTATAATTGCAGAAGAAGATAATTACACACACATGCCATTAGCTTTCTTCTAAGAATGGAAGATCCACATCAAAGGCACACTAAGGGTTGTTGTCGTAATATATTATACAAAACACTTAAAATCTATGGTGGTTCAAATATTAGAACCCAGGATGTAAACTTCAAGAGGTTCCTTTTGAGGCCCAGTCCTTAGCAATCACATTAGCAAAAAATTAATATACCTTATATGATATACAGGAGTATGATAATATATAAACACTTAGTGTTATTTTGACAAATGTTATACTTATGCATCCTTCGGAGAGATTAACACTTACATAGTTAGCACTCTGTATAACTGAGTACACAACGGTCACCCTCAAATTGAATCCCACACAATCACTTAACAGAGCATTTAAATTTATAAACAGAAACATAATATGTGTGATATTTTGTTTAGGTTAGTCCATCCGTCCTTCCTTTGGCACATTCATGGATAATAGAGATCGTCAAAAGATCATTCTTCATTTATCTTGGATATTGCAAAATCATTCAGTAGCACCTTGATGATGTGACTTGAATACTGGACATTGGGCAATTCTTTTTATTATTGTCTGCAAGTGAATTTTCCAATTTGCAAGTATCAAGCACTTTGCTTACAGTCTTCATACAAAGTCAAAAACAAACAATGCATGCAGCTGCAGCTCTGCTACTGGAGTTAAGGAAATTGCGAGGAAAATTGTTAAAAAATAGCTTCATTCTACAAGGGATCAAATCCGTGGTAGGTTCTAGGTTTATTTCACTTTCTGCTTTCACTATATGAGTTGTTGAGTAGAAAAGTAGTACTATAAACATAAAGGACTGGTTGATGATAATAGGCAGTGTAGTTATTTGATAATAACTCACGAAAATTGGAATAAGAAAAAAAAATATGAGAAATACATTCACAATATTTACAAAGATGCTTCCAAGGAATCGTAATACGTAATATTATGCTCTCTTTCTCAAAATACGTGCAGAAAACAAGGATAGAACATAAGCGTCATGTCATTTCTTAAATTTTGACGGAATGTCTTAGATACCAACAGAAAATAAGAATTTCCCCAGATATCAGTTCAAAAATTTTTGGAAGAAGGGCTGCCACTACAAAACCGATATTTCCATGGCTGGCTAGATGAATATCTTCCTGAAAACGACTATAACAGACAATACCCTTGCTTTGAGATAGATTTTCAGAAGCAAATAGAACAGGTCAAAATCGTTAAATTGAACTTTAAAAAAATAGATATAGATGTCACGCAACAATTTCTGGCCGAAACTTGTAAATTTCCAAATCATCACCTAGTATGCACAGACGCTTCGAGGAAGAATGGTCAAGTTGGATTTGGTGTGTATATTCCAAACGTAGGAGTACAGTTCTCGAGTAGACTTCCAGGGCAACTTACCATATGCAATGCTGAAATAGCAGCAATACACGAAGCAGTAAATATAATTATAAAAAGAAAGATTAAAACGGCAATAATACTATCAGACTCACTAAGCGCCTTTCAAAAAATATCCAAAGCCCAAATAAACCCCAACTCAGACGTGATGACACCGAGAACCAAACGTTTATTATTGTTAGCCAACGAGATTGGCTATGACGTTCCGATAACTTGAACTTGGCACTCTGGAATACTGCATAACCTGGGCACTCTGAAATACAAAACAACACCATGGCGGATACACTGGCGAATATAGAAAGAAGTTTGGTGGTCCCCAAAAAGGTCTTTGTAAATACAAATGACATTTTTAATACAGTTAAAAACAACATCATTCAACAATATAAGATTGAATGGGCGCAGAACACGGCAAATAAGGGCTTGTTCTATAGATCAATACAGGAGGAATTCCCTAACGAGAAATGGTTTGCTAAAATCCCCTACAAAAATAGAAGATGGGTTACTACAATAATACGCATGCGTACGGGTCATTGTTGTACAAATTTGCATTTAACAAAAATTAAAGTTAAAAATAATCCACACTGTGAATGTGGACAGATAGAGAGTTTGAACTACCTCTTCTTTGAGTGTTCTATAAATGAAATTAACAACTTTTATATTTATCAGGAATTGAGTAAAACAGGAGCATCACTCAATATACAGACGGTTTAAAAAAAAACAAATACGACAATCATTGATATTTTGAACAAATTTCTCCAATACAATAAAATTAAACTGTAAAGTCTGGTTGTGTATAGTAATATGTATTGTCTTGTAGAAGATGATCCTGGTCAATGACAATGGGTGAAGTGTCACTGTGTGTGAAGTAGGTAGTTGTGAAGTCGATCCTATGTGGTTTTTGCGGATAATACAATCGAGAAGAACCAAGAAATAATCGGAAGAGTTGAAGAGACCCACCAAAAGACGCCATAAATAGGTTGAAGAGTCACAGCACCATAACAAAATAGTAAAGCTCTAGAGATCCAGGGGAACAAACCCGAATAGCTGGGTCTCTTATCGTGTCGAATTGGCAAATGCCCAAGGTGGCAACGCCATACATCAAACAAAAAAACAAAAAGAACGTGTCGGTACCTCTAGCCGCAGTTTAACGAAAATAAACAATTTTTTTTTGGAATATCTAAATTTCTTATGTCTCAATTTCATGCGAATACACAAAATGAATAGTAGAATGTATTCCTTATAAAATAACCTTTGCAACGATGTTTCACACACGGTGTGGTAATATTTGAAAATTTATAGAAGGTAGCTGTGACGGCTAAGATTTTCTGAGCAACTCAGATTTTCTGTGAAAAGGTGTCCCCTCTGCTATCTTTGTTTACATGTATTAGCAATTCTCAAAGAAAAGATAGTTTCTAAAGATATTGAGGGTGGCTACTTTGCGTTGAACAACCCGGTATGTACCTAGTTTTAATTATTCTCCTTGCAGCTTTTATTTTTAGTAAGTTCTGGCAACGACATTTTTAATAATGATAGTATTTTCTAATCTTTAAGTTTTGAAAATATAACCAAAAACACTGACACCGTTCACATTTTAGTGAAAACCTTCACAAAATATCGTTTTGAAATAAGATATAGTTTGAACACCGTTTATTGTGGTGCTGCAACATTTAAACCTGCACTATTGTGCTTTTTTAGTTCATGTAAATACGACTCCAAAACATTTATTTATATCTCATACTAATGAACTCAAGTAAACGGACACACTTCATACTCTCTATTTTGTTTTTCTTGGCAAACAAATATATTTTTGCTTACGATTTTTTCGTAAGTTGCGCACATGTATACCTACAAACAATTAATTAATTTTACAGGTAGGAAACAAAACATGACAACATGACTAACTGGTCATGAGGCGTTTGTGTTGCTTTAATGAAACAATAGAAACGTATTTATTTTTGAAGAGACTTTATTTGTGCTTTGAAAAAAAATAATATTGTGCAATAGTAAAGTCAGGGGCATTTCTTTAAAACAATACTTTTAAAAGCTAATTTCTTTCATATTTCTGTGCGATTTGCTTATCCAGAATTATACCTATATTTATATTATACAAGGTTGGTAAAAAATTACTGCAGAAAACTTAAAATTAAAATGATCGCTTTTTTGGCCAACTCTACTATAGATAGTATTCAATTTTAGATAAAATATTATTCCTCCATGTGGACTAGACCTATACTTTAAAAGCAGTTTCTAGGAATTTGCATTAAAGCTTTAGAAAAAATACGAAGACTTTTATAAAACTTCTCTTTTAAGAACCATTCCATGACTTTTTTCAAGCTACATAATCAGAAGCTTTAATGTTTCTGTATATATTCACAGTTTTGTATTTAAAAAAATAGAACACTTTATCATTGACAACCGATACGTACATCTGACAATGGACTACGACTCATTATCTTTATGGAATGGTTTTTTATAAATAAAAGAACTTAATTGTTCATTTTCAGACCATTTACTGGTTTTCTAGCTGAAAAGAAAACCAGTTCGAGACTAATGTTGTTATAATGTAGCCCTGAAAAGAAAGATTACCGAATCGTTGGATAATGTTACAAGAACATCAGCATTAAAAGAAATATTCCAACTGCTCGTCTTTTTCTTTGTAATCTAAACTTACACTGGACGTGATCATTTAAGTTAATCATAGGGTTTTTTCCTGGCAGTTCTTTATTTAAATAAATTTAAGAAATCAGTTATGCGAAATAAATACCTACATCACTTCCAAGAACTAATTCTAACAGTTATAAACTGCTGCTAAAAAGTGAGATTTGATGTAGTCTCCACATCGTGGTTATTATAACAGCAGCTTATAAATTGTTACGCACGACCGTCGGTCCACAGAGATTCGGGCCGAAGCGGCAACGCCGAGCGCCGACCGCGACCCCGGGAACCCATCTAGACTAAACGAGAACAGTGAACAGTCGCCTCCGTTCTCGAAAGTACGAGAGTGTGTTCAGGCGGAGTATATAAACCAGCGAGCCGCGCGAGATGGGATCGAATAGATAGTGCAGTGTAGTAAATAAGCGAAATAAACGGTAAGCGAACAGTGCGAATTGTTAGTAGAGAGTGATTGTGTTTTAATCGTGTTGTAATAGTTAAAAGTAAATAAAAGTGTGTAGTTAATTGACGATAAATTATTGGTACCCGTATCCCGTAACAACTTGTGTCAAAAGTGGCATAATTTTCGTCAAACTTGCGACTATACGAACAAAGAAGCCGTCGCGCGCGTGGAATTTTGCGTGGTAAGGACAGTGCAAGAAAATCATGGATGAAATTATGGAAATGCTGAAGAAGGACAAAGAAGAACAGAGGAATTTTCTGGAAGAACAAGAAAAACAAAGTCACCTTGAGAAAAAGGAACAAGAAAAACAAAGGCAACTTGAAATAAAGGAACAAAGAAAAAATCAAGCTGCTCTGTTTCAAGCATTAACGGATGGTCGTCGCAAATTGCAAGAACTTGTCTCAATGACCCAAAATGACTGAAGTCAAACAAGACGTAGCTCAACTCAAACAAGACGTGGATCAAATCAAACAAGTAAAGATGAAAATGATTGAGTTTCGACGGCGTTTCGATGGAACTACTTCTTGGAGCGTTCATAAAGACCCATTTGAGGCGCCATCAGTTAAAAATGGATGGACAGATTCGAACAAGTCTACCGAACTTTTAGTAGCTTTGAGGGGAAAGGCTGCAGACATCATGCCTTGATTGTTGCCCACTAAATAGTGTAATTACAACGCAATCGCTGCCGCGTTAGAGCGGAGGTTTGGTAATGCTCATCACCAGACAGAACTACGCATGAGGCAGCAGAAGCGAAAATATACAGGAATTTGGAGCGGACATTGACGGTTTTGACAAGATTATCTTATCCTGCGACTCCCTCTAATTTCCTTGACCAGCTATCAATCCAGCAGTTTATCGAAGGAGTTCGCGACAGTAAAATGAAATGCCATTTGAAGTTAACTCGTCCTTCCAGTGCAAATGAGGCATTAATACGGGCATTGGAGTATGAGGCGTCAAGAATAAACACGGGCCACAGCGTTAGAATAGTTGACGTAGAGGAAGAGCCGCAGCCAAACTCAATTTTAAAGCAATTGTTGGACGAGCAGCGTGAATTCAGGAAGCAAATGACTTCATATTTCGACGAATCAAGGAGCAGGGCACAAGACATTAGTTACAGAAGGAATATGGACCGAAATGCCGACCTACAGAGACCCGGGCTTGTTTCAACTGCGGCAGAATGGACCATTTTAAAAACTGTCGTGTTCGACGGGAAAGGAGTCCGACTCCGCCACGACGACAATCTGGCGGACTGACACATCAGCCCGATAACAAAAACCAGTCAGTGTGAAAGGGGCGAACGCTGACTGACCCCCTCACCATCTCTGACAAAATTGAACATCGTCCAGGCAGATCTCATGGTAACACAGATGCATTATCACGCAGGCTTTGTAAAGGGGAATGTCGACACTGCCAACGAGTAGAACAGAGAGAGAGAACGAGAGAAGGACCAAGCATTCTCAGGAGAACCAGGATTGACGTCGACGGACATTGGACCACTGAAGACATGAAGGTCGAACAAACAACCGATAATGCTGTGGGGTTAATAAGTCAGTGGAATTTGGAAAATCAAAGACCTGATATTGGAATGACATAGCAGATAAGAGCCCGGAAGTAAAAGCTCTGTGGGCTCAATGGAATTCCTCGGCGATTCAGAATAGCTTACTGAAGAGGACTTGGGAAAGCCCCGACGGGAAAAGTGCCTCGCTCCAGCTTGTCATACCAGAAAGTAGTGGAAAGATTTTTTGCTAGAAATGCACAATGGGGTGTCTGGAGGCCATTTTGGAGTGAATAAGACCCTGGATAGAATTCGGGAAAGGTACTACTGGCTGAATTGCCGAGATAACGTCGAGGAGTTGTGCAGAAATTGTGATGCCTGCTGCTCCGTAAAAGGACCCCAAAGAAAGACTAGGGAGCAAATGAAGAATACAATGTTGGCGCCCCATTTGAAAAAATGCGATCGACGTTGCAGCTCCTTTTCCAGAAACGGGCGATGGCAACAAATACATCTTAGTTGCCATGGATTATTTCAGGGAATATCCTGAAGCTTATGCACTACCAAATCAGGAAACTAACACCGTGGCAAGGGTCTTGGTCGACGAATTCTTCAGTAGATTCGGCGTACCATTATGTACGCCAAATAGTAGCTACATTCAGACCAGGGACGGTCGAATTTTGCATCGCAACTTTTCAAGATCATGGAACTTCTGGGAATCCGCAAAACAAGGACAAATCCGCTCCATTCCTGTCATCATCATTCCAATCATGGTAAAGCGTTTCAATCGAACCATGGAACAATACCTCTGCAAAATAGTAGCGGACCACCAGAAAGATTTGGACCAATTTCTGCCTCTTCTAATGATGGCTTACAGTGGTGCAGTGCATAACACGACAGAACCCTGCCCACGTTATATTTGGTAAAGGACTTTGTTTTCCGATAAATTTGGTGTACGGATCACCAGAAGAACCGGTGCAAGATGTCCAGAGAAAGATTAAAGGAAATTCATTGAAACGTGAGGGCGAATTCTGCAGGATTTAAGGCGGGTGACTTAGTTTGGCTGTATAATCCACAGAGGAAGAAAGGAAAGTCTCCCGAGTTGTCTCCAAGTTCGGAGGGTCCATATGCAGTCATCAAACGGATCAACGACGTAGTATATAGGATCCAACGTACCCCTAGAGCAAATATGAAAGTGGTTCATCTTGAACGGTTAAAGACTTACAGTCGTGGAGATTTCTCTGATCGGGACGATCAGAGATAAGAGGGGGGCAATGTTACGCCCGACCGTTGGTCCACAGAGATTCGGGCCGAAGCGACAATGCCAAGCGCCGACCGCGACCCCGGAACCTATCTAGACTAAACGAGAACCGGGAACAGTCGCCTCCGTTCTCGAAAGTACGTTTGTTCAGGCCGGATATATAAACCACCGAGCCGCGCGAGATGGAATCGAATAGATAGTGCAGTGTAGTAAATAAGCGGACAAGCGAACAGTGCGACTTGTTAGTAGAGAGTAATTATTTTTTAATCGTGTTGTAATAGTTAAAAGTAAATAAAAGTGTCTAGTTAAGTGACGATAAATTATTGGGACCCGTATCCCCTAACAGTGTTCAACTTATACTTCAAAAATTTGCATAGAGAATTGCAATTATTGTCATTTTACTAAATCTAAATTTAGATAATGTTACCGTACGCAGCGACGCCGCGCCGGAGGCGGAACAACATTGGAGGTGGGGCCTTCGCGACCTATCCGCACTGCGTCATGGGTGACACTAGTGATTTATTGCTCTGTTTATCTAGAACCCAGTTATTTACGACCTTATTTTTATGTGAAATTATTCAAGAATTCTTATCGAGAACGTTCTAGGTTTTTCTGTATTTTTAGGAGATTGTATAAAAGGCGAATAGCGCCGCGGTTAGGCAGTAATCCTATTTTAATCGAACTATAAGTAAGCTAAAGTACCAAACGATAATAGAAGGCTATAAAGTGTTAAGCAGTGAGTTATTTAGTAGTCGAATTGTACCTGTGTGTATTTGTGGGATAATAAATAGTGTTTTCGTGTTACATCACTACACTGGAATTATTGAACCCTGAGTTTGTCGTCGTTTAGGTTATTCTGGAAAACTTTGTCTTATTCCCGTTCTCCCGATTTGAGTTATTGATTGGTTGTCCTTCACAACCTTTACGAGTTGCCAAACGTATGTTAAAATACGTTGACAAGTTCGCCACAATTGGTGTCAGAAGTGGGATTCCAGTGGGAATTTGAGGACTAGTATTGCTGAACTGTAAGTGAGTGCATCATTGCCGGACATTACGTAATTATACCAGTGACCAGAAACCAGCATCAAGCGATGGAGGATCAACTAGCGACAAAGCTCTCCCTTATGCAACAATAGAGGGAAGAGCAGGAAAAACGTGGTCAAGTACAGGAGCGACGTTATCTAGAACAGGAGAAACGTTATAACGAACGGAAGGAAGAGCAAGAAAGACGGTATGTAGAACAGAAGGAAGAGCAGGAAAGACGTTATCTAGAACAGAAGGAAGAGCAGGAAAGACGTTATCTAGAACAGAAGGAAAGCGACGCCGCGCTTTTCGGAGGCGGAGCATCATTGGAGGTGGGGGCTTCGCGACCTATCCGCATTCCGTCATGAGTGACACGAGTGATTTATTGCTCTGTTTATCTAGAACGCAATTGTTTACAACCTTTTTTTATGTGAGAATATTCAAGGATTCTTATCAAGAACGTTCTAGGTTTTTCTGTATTTTTAGAAGTTTGTATAAAAGGCGAATAGCGCCGCGGTTAGGCAAGTAAGCTAAAGTACCAAACGATAATAGAAGGCTATAAAGTGTTAAGTAGTGAGTTATTTAGTAGACGAATTGTACCTGTGTGTATTTGTGGGATAATAAATAGTGTTTTCGTGTTAAATCGCTACACTGGAATTATTGAACCTTAAGTTCGCAACAATATGTTATTATATCTCCAGGCTGCAGTTTGCACAAAAGACAAAAGTTCGAAAAAATTACAAAGGTTCTTCCAAAACTACACAGACACAATTCAGATATTTTACTTCATTTTTAATAAAATAAAATGAAATGATAAAATATACACTATGACTTTTTTGTGTAGTCTAGTTGCGCTCATCGTTGTGAGTAAATAATGTAATTTTGGAAATAGAGCAGGTGAGTTAACTTTGGCCAGTTTGTAATATTTTAAGACCTTATTCCACTAACATTATTTATACATATCTACACTTACGCTAAAAGGGAAAGAAGAGTAAGCAAATAATTAACGTCTAAATTTTTTCAGGCAATTTGGTCCTTTTCCAAAAGCTCTGGTAAATTATATTCCTATTCTATTAAAATAAGCAGAATAGTGCGCATTGTAATAAACAAATGAGGTGGTAGTCAGGTTCACCGCAGTGCTTTGAGGATTGACGCTTCCTCAGAACTCCAGGTCACCAGAGATAAATGGTGAGATAGGGCGGGTTTGCTAGCTTTGGAACTTGGACTATCTGGTTAGACTTGGCGTCTGGAGTGACCCGTCTACTAAAGATACAGTCACCAGCATTAATATCAAGCTGAGAGAAATCAACTCTACTTTCACCACACTTTAAGAATAAAAACAGTTCGGGTAATCCTTTCATATCGGCAAAATACCGACAATTTTTTGATGTGGCGTTTTCAGACGGAATACGGGAGTCTGATTTCCAAAACTAACGTGAGTGATGAGGGTTTTACGTACGAGCGCAGGCCGATGTCCTACTTATCGCGTAGACACTGTATACTACACTGCTAGCCAAAGAGGAGAACTAGGGCAGAGAGGACAGGGGCAGAAAGTTCGGTGCCTCCATCGAATGATCGAACTTGCTATATTACTAAACGGTGGTTACACTAGATAATAAAGCACCCAAAAGAGTAAGCCCTAGTACTCCGATAGACTTGGCTCTGTCCCGTCTATTGGAGAAACTTAACAGCAAGAAGAACATGCTGTGAATTATTTACTCAGCCATAGTAATAACAAGTGGGCGAGGAGTGCACTTCACCTTGGATGTGACAATCCCACGGCCCCAGTCACGCAGGTAAGCAGTGACGCCTGCCAAGCTGCCATAGCCCGGGGTGTTGGTTTTTGACTGGCCCTGAGTGCTTCTGGTGACCATCTTGCGAACATTTTTTACTGTCGCTTTGCTAACCCATAGAAATGGTGAAACGTAGAATTGGTTAAGACCGCTGCCTGGGGGTAATCGCAAGGGCACTCTTGGAGCCACTAGTGAAAGTGACATCTTGCGGTACAGTGGCGGCCCCAGGCCACAAAAATTTTGATATTCCTACACCTGTAAAAACACCTGCCAGCTACTTCCGCTCGTACCATTACTTATCAAGCCAACTCTGTCCATAGTCCATTTTGCTTAAACGAAATTACCATAATGATAAATCGTTCGGACATATATACATATATACGAATTTACGATTAGATTGACATTTGTCAGGCGTTGGGTTTCTTTCCTATTCTACCGTCGCGTCGGAGTCACGTGACCCAGCACTTGGGCAGCATCTTCGTTCGTGGGTCCTCCGCGTGTGGGAACTGGGTTATGCTAAATAAACGACAGTACTTTGTGAAAATTGAAAAAGTTGAATGACTGAAGCGGGTTTTTAATATACCAACAGATCTCTGAGAATGAAAGCATATGAAGAATTACTCGAACTACTTAAAAAAGTTAATGCAGAAGCTACTGTAGAATCTGTAAAACATAAGAAAAATGATATGAGAAGTGCGTTGAGAAAGAACTTTAAAAAGGTAAAAAGAAGCGGTTCAAGAAGAATGTAGAAAAACACTTTTGGCAAAAAAATGAAGTAAGTATCCTTTTCAAATAGGTATTATCATTTCTTTCACATAACAGTTGATTAGAGGTATTTCAAAAATAGTTTACCTACTTTGGAAGTTTAACTATGGAAGGCAATTTTAATGTTTTGGTAAAACCGGAGAAAACAAAAAATTTAAATAAAATTGTCTTGCCAAGATACGTTTCCATTCCAAATTGCTTTTCTTTTTCTCTTTCTCCTCTTCTCGCTTGATAAAATAACAATTGCTGCTACGTACTCTCTTTGTGACATATCCAACCGCACCTTTATGTTTACGAATAATCGTAACGCGTTTTTAAAAATGTTTTAAAAAAAATTATTGTTTAATTCAAACTCAAAAATTATTACAAGTTATTAATAAAAATGGATAAAACAGAAATACATCTGACTACTCTAACGTCTATGCCAATTCTGTCCTTTGGTCGTTGCTTCGATCAGGGACTGCCGGGGCTGAGTTGCTTCGTCTGCAATTGTCTATTTGCAAGCTAAACGAGACTGGGCTGGACTCGAACATAACTCCTCTATCCCTAAATGGAACGCATGGGTGGAACTACTTGCGTTTCATCAACAGGGTTGACTGTAACAAGTGGAGCACGTCTTCTCAGGAACTGGATTTTCTCAAATTTCTTTTGCGTAAAGCAACGAAATGTGAGGTAGCATGCGATAGAAATTATTACGGTTATAACAAGCCAAAGGGACCATCTTGAATATCGAGTATGCAGTTGAGTTGCCTCAAGAGATTTTTCCTGTGAAGCTTGAAGTTGAAGTTCATGTAGTCTATCCAAAGGGATTTTCTCTAACTTCAGTTTTTCCACGTCTAAAACTGAGATATTGTTAGCTCTGATGTTGTCCAAAATTACAGGATGGCCACGAAAAACATTCTTTTTGTTTTTATACTGGTAGCTTGAACAGCCTGGTGGGACAACAATGACATAGGACCCTTTTAGCATTGAAACTTCACTTTCTACGCATTTTATCTGCACTTTCTCGTGGCGTGGGAAAGTACCGATGTAATGGCTGGAATCAATTTCCTCAAGTATTGACTGCTGGACATGTGTGGGTGTCAGCTGGCAGTTGTCCAAATTATGGCTGATCGACATCATTGAAGTAATGCAATCAGGATGTTCATGTATGGGTAGAAGCTGGTTCTTCTTGCAGAAGAAGTTCGGCTGTAGGTCAACGCACTCCTCTTCTTGGTATTGGTAATGGGTGTTGCTCAGAATAAGATACGTCGAGGGAGGGATTATGATGGACTGATTTTTGTTGGGTACGGAGAACAGATGATATAATTCGAATGTATCAGAGTGCATCAACGGAAAATCTAGTGAGAATATAATCCTGTTTTCTACTGCATAAACACTTACTTCTACTACACTATAGTATTTTAGAAAATCTAAATCGTTAAATAGGAGTTGAGAATTTCCAGGAAACTTCGTCAACGATTTCTTTTAGATCGTCTGGCGTGATAGTGCTTCTGTGTAACAACAATGACTTCTGTGTAATGTTTTTAAATATGCGAAAGTGATTGCATTTTCGATGTCACTAAGAAAGTTCAGAATAGAGTCCAAACTTAGCTTGATTTGGTCTAGTATTTCGCGAATTTCCAAATAATGAATGTAGCCGGATCTGGTTTAGCTTAGCTCTTTCACAATTTGGTTTATTTTATTTTCAATAGCTTGCTGATTGAAGGAGACAATTAACATAGTCTTATTAATATTATTCATTATACTAGAGGTTAAGGATATTTGTTTATTTACTTTATTTATGATTTTATTTTGCTTATTTTCTAGGTCTAAAATATTTTTATAAATTTCGTTTGCGTCATCTTCGTCTAAATTTCCAGTAATATATTTAATAAGGGAACCCATGGGATTAATTAAACCCCTTTTTACTCTGCTGGGTTGAGAGAGTTCATTTTTTGAGTGACTGCGTTTACTTCGTAACGTAAATGAGTATACGCCTCGTAAAGAGGGAGTCTATTTACAGGCGTAGTATTATTTATCGTAAGTTCTAGTTCTTGATATTGTCTAGTTATGGTTTTTTACCTGGTTTTGCAGAGGTGTTAGATGGATATAATGGAGAAAGGTGTGTGAAGCCACTTTGATTTTTGGATTACCCAGTTTATACGGCAGGATGCCTGGGTTGGATTTCAGATTCTGAATTTGAACCTTCTGTTCCTCTGTCGGGTGCAGTAGCATCGTGCAAAATAGAGTCATTAATCTGCAAGACAGGATCCGATGTCATTTTCCTAGGAGGCTTGAATATTTGCTTTTGATAAGTGTTTTGCGCGGTAGTAACCGTAAGGTGGTTGGTCTTTAGAATATGTTCAGGTGCATATAATGGGTTAAGCTTAGCTTGCCTTTCCGTCAATTTTCTGTAACCAATTGTGCCAGGTTGCACATTAGCTGGGTCAGATCATTTTTCGTTGGATTTTGTGATTACAATGTCTTTATTTTGAGACGTTTTCTCATGAATATTTCGATAAATTTCTTTCATTGATTCTCTATGCTGATTTAGCTGATTATTAACTATCGTAGTATTATTGTCGATATCGATTGGATCTTTTAGTTGAAGATGACCGAACATTGAGTCTATTGGTTTCTGTTTTGTGGTGGAATGTATTGAATTGTTGTAGCCGACTACAGCTAAATGAAGTTTTTCGAAAGGACTGAGATGGGGCTTAGAAAGAGTCAGTGCACGCGCAGTGTTCAATAAGGGTAGAGTGGAATCTTTCCACTATCGCGTTGCTATTATAGGGTTTAGGGGCATTGTAAAGTGCCAATTGATCTTATATAGTTTTGCAAAGTCTTTGATAAGACTTTGATTGAATTCCGTACCATTGTCGGACACGATGTTTTCAGAAATCTTGTAATTAAAATATAAATGTAGAGTACATGTAGAGCTGACAATGTGGGTAGAATGAAAGCTTGACCAAACTTAGAGAAACTGTCGCAGATGGTTAAAGCCACATTATTATTGAATTTAAATGTGTCTACATGCACAGTTTCAAAAGACTTTGTTGGTGTAGGTGTTAATTGAAGTTTTACAAGAGGTGCATGACGCTCATATTTTATTTGTTGACATATGGAACAGTTGTTTATAAAGTTTCTCACGTCATCACTCATTTTTGGCCAATAAAAGCGATATTTCAGTTCTTCTATAGTCTCACGTATTCCTCTATGATTGGTTATACCTTCGTGTTGTTCTTTAATTAAGGTTTTTTGTCGTTCGTCTTTCGTTATATCCACGAGTAATTTGTTGGATTTGAGAAGTTTGTAAGATGAATACTTGAAAGTTTGTGGTAAGAATTGACACATTTTTTTGTAAAAATGATCATCTACATCATTTTCAAAGTAAAAGACTGTCTTTTGGGCTCTCCATATTTTTTAAGGAACTGGACTACTTGGGCTTCAAAAGAATCGTCTATATCGTAAAGGTGCCATCTTGTTCTATTTACAGGGGTTTTAAAAATCATCATTCTTGGATTAGTTGGTAATTTTATTACTGCGATTTGACACAAAAAATTGTTCAATGGTCTTTCAGTAATATTTATTGTAAGAATGGGGTTTTCAGCACTCGTATGTACAGTTTCGATATCGTCATTGTCTTCTGAGTCAACCTGACCAATTATTGACTGATTATCGGTCGCTTCTTCTTCATGTTCGGGTGGTGTGTTAAGTCTATTGTCTTGGTCTAGTATGGGATTCTCATTATATTGTCTCATATAACGTAGAATAGAGAGTTCTTCTGAATTGTCGACGTCGCCGTTTGTTTCGTTAACGTTTAACTCGATTCTCGATAAAGCATCGGCATTTTTATTTTTTTTTGCCTTTTTTATAAATAATGTCGTATTCAAATTCTTCAAGTCGAGTCATTAGCCATTGCAAAGGTTGATGATCGGTAATTATTTTAAATTTTCTCCCGAAAAGGCATGGCCGAAAATATTTCGTTCCCCAAACTATTGCCAAAAGTTCTTTCTCTATAACAGAATAATTTTGCTCGGCTGTATTCAGGGTTCTTGACGCATACGCAATTGGCTTGTCTTGTCCAATTGGTTCTTGAGATAATATACAACCTATGGCAAAATTACTTGCATCTGTGGTAAGATTGAACTCTTTTGAGAAATTGGGATATTGTAATAATCGTTCGTTTGTCAGAATCATTTTACAATCGTCAAAGGTCTTGATGTAAACGGGGTCGTTTATGTTAATAGTCGCACCTTTTCGCAGGCAGTTAGTGAATGGTTTTGTCAACTTTGCGAAATTCGGAATGAACTTGCGGGAGTAACCTAATAGGGCAAGAAACGATTTTATTTCTTTAGTTGTTTTAGGAATAGGATAGTTTACTATAGCGTTTATCTTGTCCGGATTAGGTTTAATACCGTCAGGTGTGATGATGTGTCCGAGAAATGCTACTTCTTTTCGTAGAAATTCCGATTTGTCTAATTGCACTTTTAAATTGTGGTCGCGTAGTTTCTGAAAGACTTGTTTTAGGTTAACGATGTGTTCTTGCAAAGATGTTGAAAACACAATGATATCGTCAATATAGACAAAACAAATTTTATTTTGAACATCTTTTAAAACGTTATCCATTACCCTTTGAAAGGTGGCTGGGGCTTTTTTTAAGCCGAAGGGCATTCGCAGAAACTCGTAATGGCCATTCTCGACATTAAAAGCTTTTTTTTACGTCATCAGGGTGCATTTCGATTTGATGGAAGCCGCTTGCCAGATCAAGGGTTGTAAAATATTGGCAGCGCCCTAATTTGTCTAAAATGTCGGATATGTTTGGTATGGGGTATTTGTCATCAATGGTTCGATCATTGATCTTTCTATAATCTATGCACATTCTCCATTTTTTTTGACCAGATGCATCAGCTTTTTTTGGCACTATCCAGATTGGTGAGGACCATGGTGATTCACTAGGTCGAATAACGCCTTGTTTCAGCATGTCATTGATTTGCCTTTTGACTTCTGGTTTATGAATAAATGGATAACGGTATGTCTTTGTGCACACAGGGTTTTCATCAATGGTCTTAATTCTGTGCTTTACCTGATTTGTAAAAGTGAGAGGAGAGTTTTCGCGGTGGAAAATATCGGAGAAATTTTGACATAATTTTTCGATATGAAATTTTTCTTCTGGATTCATATGACTTGTTCTTATGAGATTCTTGATCTCAGATTTTTTTATGAATTCATTAAGAGTTTTTTCGATAGTTATATTAAATATGTCAAATTTTTGCTTGTGAAAGCTATCCACGGGTATTGGGGCATATAACTGAATATCTTGGACTTCATTTGTGTTATTTTGAATTTCTACTGGCGCAATCCATTAACGGCGGTTGTTAAACACGCTGGGATTTTACAGTTGAAAATATCTGTTTCTCTGATTATAATTTCTCCACCTGGAACTGATACTGGGACTTTAAAAGTCTCGACATTATAGGGGTCTATACGGGTAAAAAAATTATAATTTAGATTTTGATTCATAGTGAGATAAAGGTATCTCAGCCTCGGGTGTTTTGAGGGTATTGTTTCGAAGGTCTAATTGTATATTTAGGTCTTTGAGGGTTTCGTATCCTATGAGACAATCAAAAAAGTGGTGAAATTTAAAAAGGTAAAATTTGAAATTTTTATTTGACATAAACTCGTTAAAGGATGGGACGTCAACACAGAAATCACGGTTAGTCGTTTGAAATACTGAGGACACCGTGAAAGGTTCTTTTCTGACAAAATTTTGAAAATATTTTTCAGCGATTTCAGGATTAAGAAAAGATTTAGTGGTTCCCGTAAGTTTCAAGGGTGGACTTAATATTTTTATATATGGGAGGTCCATTTTGTCATAAATAGAATGGATTTCTATGTTATTTTGTCGCTTGGCTCGGTTTCGTAAAAATTCTGCTGTTCATAGGTCATGTTTTGAGAACCACTGTTCTGGTCGGATGTGTCAGTAACGTCAGTGATAGTTGGCTGTCGTTCATTTTCATTCATTTGTACATTCTTCTTGTTCGAATTGGTTGTGAGAATAATAGTAAGGTTCAGGGTACGCGTAAGAAGTTGAAGGCTCAGAAGGATCAAAATAATAAAATGCGTTGGGCGATGTGCCTATATTATACATTTGGAATTGATTATTTTGAGGTCTAAAAGATCTTAACGTGCCGTGTGAAATGCCTCTCTTAGGGACTGGTTTTGGGAGGTTTTGAGCTCTCTGTTGATTAGGTTTCCAAACGTTAGTGGGATTTTTTGGTGAGTTAAATGTTTTTTCGCCGGGAAACTTTTGTGGATGTATATTCCTAAGTTGTATGGTGTTTTGGGGGTTTTGATTGTGCGGAAATTGTGTAGATATTTAAAGTAGCACCGGTTGTGGTTGAGTGAAGTTGGGTATATATCGAAAATTTGGCAAAAAGTAATTTTGCGGTTAAACAAACTGTCTTGGGTTCTGTTTGCCTTTGTTCAAGGACAAACTGTTCTCGTATCGAGAAGGATTTTGTAAGTTTCTAATGTTACTTTCAGATATTATATGCTGCCTAGCTTCTGCTAAGCCCAATGGTATCATTGCACGAACTGTGGAACCAAGAGGTTCTCTCAAGCCTGCCAGGAATATTTTTAATGCATGTACATTATAAAAATCTTTCATGACACGAGCAGAATTTATATTTAACGGATCACTGTGGGTATCGACGTAATTGTGTAATGCGCTCAAATTTGACATGACGCGAATGTGAAATTGCAAAGAACTTTCATTTAGGTGTTGTCTTAATTGGTCTAAATCAAACAGTAAGCCATTTTCGTCACGTTGATCACCGAAATGGGCGATAAGCGCGGTTTTTTCAGTTTTCCAATCTTTGGTAACGCAAATGCTATAAACTTCGCGAGCTTTTCCTATCAATTTAGCATAAATGCCATAGAAAACTATTAGATTTTGAACACACTCGGTGTCTTCGCTATTCCAATATGTACTAATTAACTTGTTGCTAGTTTCTAAATAAGCTGATAATTCTAGTGGAGTTCCGTCAAATTTCGGAATGATTTCTAAAAGCTTTATATCGAAATTTGGAGGTGCCATTATAGGAATTTTCTCACAAATTGCTAAATTATTGAATAACTTTTCTAAATTAAAATTATCTAAATTAGTTGTGTTTTCTGCAGTAGAATCACGATCAATATCTAGCTCGTTTTCACTATTTTCCGCAGTGGAAATTGATGAATTCGAGGAGAATGACATAGACAGGATAAACTATAAAAGGATTAACTTACAGAAAGGAAGGCTGCATGCTTCTTTCTTCTCACAGGTTCTTCTTACTACCCAATACACTGCTAGACCCGATTAACACAATAATTGAGGGTTTTCTGATCCAGTTCTTAACACTAGGTTCGATTGAATAAACAGTTGAAACCGACGGGTTTTTCACGTTGAATTCCCTTTCACTATCCTACCGGCTGCGCCACTTTATGTTTACAAATAATCGTAACACGTTTTTGAAAATTATTGTTTAATTCAAGCTTTAAAATTATTACAAGTTATTAATAAAAATGGATAAAACAGAAATACATCTGACTACTCTAACGTCTATGCCAATTCTGTCCTTTGGTCGTTGCTCAACGAGACAGGGCTGGACTCGAACATAACTACACGTTAAAAAACCGTTCGTGGGTAGTGAAATACTCACAAATATGCAGCCACTATCGAAACCGGCAGAAAACTGTCGGACGCAATCGGTGAACAAAACTGCAGGTGTAGTTTGAGCATCGACAGTGACTGTCCGGCCTGGACGGACGGTCTACGGACGGCCGGCCGACTGATCGTGAATATGTACTTTAAAGTCCCATGCCCGAAACGATGAAGACAGTAATCGGTTTGCTGTCCTCGGTCAGCGGGATCAGCCAGTAGCCCTGTTTGTGGTCAATACTGGAAATATACCGAACCTTCTGTAGTTTCTCCAAGATGGCGTTGATGTATGGTAAAGGGTAGGCGCCTTTTCTAGTAACATCGTTGACTTTCTGAAAATCAATGCAGAATCGATGCTCTCCAAATTTTACCTACAATATTACTCCAATATTACAGATGAAAAACTCTGAAGGCCAAATAGCCAGATGGATAGAGCGCTTGTACTGCAGTACTGCTCTTGCAGCAGTACGATTTCCAAATTGAACATCGACCAGGGAGGTCTCACGGAAATGCCGATGCATTGTCTAGACCGCTGCGTAAAGAAGATTGTCGGCATTGTCAAAGAACTGAGCAGCGTGAGGGACTTCTTTCTGTAAGGAGAACGTCGGTCGAAATGAACGATGGCTGGACCACACAAGCACTTCGAGACGAACAAATGAATGATCCAGATATTGAAACCATACTCTTGGCAAAGACTGACGACAAGAAACCAGAGTGGCAAGAAATTGCTGGTAAAAGTCCAAACCTGAAGGCGCTATGGGTCCAGTGGCACTCTCTTAGAATAGAAAATGGATTACTGAAGAGAGCGTGGGAGAGTGTGGATGGCAAGACCATAGTCAGTCAGACTGTGAAGGCTTTCACGGCCGGTCATAATACTATCTAAAGTGTTTTCCGGGCTATAAAGCCGTGGTCGAATGGAATTGCTTCCTGACGTTTCGTCTACTCCTGCGGCAGACATTATCAAAGGCGATGAGGCAGTGGGCGAAGTGATCTCCCTTGCTTCCCGACGATGACTGATTCGACTGTGCACGCTCCGTGGTATTCGTACCGCCGCCGTCGCGTCGCAGTGGTGGGGCTGGGGTGGGGGTGGTGGCGCGGGGTTTCGACGCGCTCGACGTGTGTCGCAGAACTCGCTTCTAGTCTGCATTTAGAAACGTAATTTCCTCCTTCCTGTTGAAATTGTTTTCGTGTTTAAAGATCTCAATGGCTTCCCTCGTTAATCTCGGATAGTAGCGCTGTGATTGATAAAGGATATCCACCTTATTAAAAAGGTGTGTTGTGACCTTCAGAAGCCATGTTGTGACCTTCAGAGAGAGCGTGCTCTGCTACTGCTGACTTTTGCGTTTGTCCCAGCCTGCAACTCCTTTTGTGTTCTGTGATCCTCGTGTTAACACTGCGTTTTGTGGTGCCAATGTATACAGAGCCACAGCTGCATGGAACTCTATACACTCCGGGTGCTGATAGGGGATCTCTGCGGTCTTTAGCCGATCTCAAGCTCTGTTGAATTGTACGAGTGGGTTTAAAGTCAGTCATAACCTTGTGCTTTTCCAGTAGCCTGCCGATCCTGTCTGTGACTTTGTGGATGTATGGTAGAGTAGCCCAACCGCGCTTTTCTACATCATCTCCCGTTATTGCTTTCTGTCGCTCTACATTCCTTAGGCGCACGGCTCTATCAAACTCCTGCTTGCTGTATCCATTCCAACCAAAGGCTCTCTCCAGGTGCTTCATTTCCCGTTCCAATTCAGCTGGCTCACAAATTCTCTTGGCTCTCACAGACAGAGTTTTTATGACTCCCCTTTTTTGTCTTGGATGATGGTTTGATCCGTTGTTGAGGTATCGGTCAGTGTTTGTTGGTTTTCTATACACGGTATGTGCAAGCTTTCCATTCTTCCTCCTTGCCACCAAAACATCCAAAAACGGTAGGCGTCCTTCTTTTCTATCTCCATAGTGACCTGGATTTTTTGGTTAATAGAGTTTAGGTGTAAGAGGAAGTTTTGAAGTTCGCCCTTTCATGGCTCCAAATGACAAAGGTGTCGTCCACATATCGAAACCAGCACCTTGGCCTCTTCCTTGCTGTAGCCAACGCCCTGGCCTCGAAAATTTCCATAAAATAGTTGGCTATTACTGGACTAAGAGGGCTGCCCATAGCTACACCATTAGTTTGTTCGTAGAATTCTTGATTCCATTGAAAATATGTAGTGGTTACGCAATGTTGGAACAGCTTAGCAATATCCTGTGGAAATTCTTGATTAATATGTTCCATGGCTTCTTTAATGGATTCCATCGTGAAGAGCGAAACAACGTCGAAGCTAACGAGAATATCCCCTGAAGAAAGAGTCAAAGAATGCAGTTTTTTCGACGAAATGAGTGGAGTCTTTTATAAAGCTGTCAGTATTTCTATTTTTGGCTGCAACAGTTTTGTCAGGTGGTTGGCAATTTCGTAGGTCGGGCTTCCTATGGTGCTCACGATGGGTCTCAGTGGCACATCGGGTTTGTGGATCTTCGGCAAACCGTACAGCCTCGGTGGCAGGACTTCCGGTTTTTTGAGCTTAGTTATTTCATCCGATGCCACGTCCCTGATTAAATTGTTGGTAGCCTTCAGAATACGGGCGGTTGGATCACGAGTTTCTTGGTGGAACAACACAGAATCTCTGGGAGCTTCTTGTAGGTGGTGGGATCTAACAGGGTCCTGATTTTTCAGAACGCTCAACTCATCTGTTGACAGTTGTTGGTCGGTCAGATTGACTACAATCTTGAGCTGACTCTCCTCGGATGTGGACTTTGTTGTGTCCGACGAATTGTTGTTCTCACCTAGTTCGTCAAATTTCTTCTTTTGTCGGTTCGTTGCGACGGCTTAGGCTGCAATCCTTCGGTCAGGAATAAATTGCGGATCTCCAGTGATCGAGCCAAAGCAAGATATGACTTACTAATTAACTCCCGCGGCTTCCAGGATGGTGATTTGGTGTGGCTGTACAATCCGCGGCGGAAGGTAGGGAAGTCGCCCAAACTTAGCCCCAATTGGCAAGGACCTTATACAATTATAAAGAAGATTATGACGTGGTGTAGAGGATCCACCGGACCCCCAGGTCAAAGATGAAGGTTGTTCATCTGGATCGATTAGCACGATACCATGGAACCCTACCTGTTCTGGACAAGCAGCCTTAGGAGGAGGGCAATGTTACGGTACGCAGCGACGCCGCGTCGGAGGCGGGGCAACGCTCGGTGTTGGTAATGGAATTATTGAACCCTGAGTTCGCAACAGTATTGACTGGAGGCTCCTAGGGTCTTTGTAGCCGACGGTTTATTTCTGCTTCCAGGCTTTCTTCGTAGTCGAGTGGGTAGTAGAAGGTTCAAAAGTCAATCTCAAATTCGGCCCACGTTGACCAATTGTGGGGGTTATTGAAAACCGCCAATTGAAAACCATAATGCGGCCTTGTCGATCAACAGCTCAGGAAGGTGAGGCAGTAATTCATCCAATTGAAGGCCTTCGGAGGTGTAGACTTTTTTTAGCCCTTCTATGAACGTCCCATCGAATCGGATGTTCCATTTCCGGACCTTGATGTCTCTACGACGGCTGGACGTCGAAGTGTTACCAGCCGCTGGAGACGTTTCTGCGTTTTGGACTGGTGCGGGGGCAGTTAGGTCCGGTCTCGGGTCGGGTACAGACAACTGGGACGGCCGGGACGACTAGCTGTATCGACAGGTAGAGTCCATGCACCAGCGGTGCTGCTCAGGATTAGCGAAAAATTAAACGGCATGGATTGGTGGAACGGTGTGTCAGTGCAACCACGAACGTAATTTATTAGGTGGTCTCAGTATTTCAACAATGCCGGAAGTTTAGTCCTTCTAGCTTGGGGCCAACGCCTCTTTCTTAAGGTTGTACACTCATGATAGCCATCAGGTCTTACTGGTATAAGATAAAGCAGCAGTGCCAATCGCGTTAGTTGCAACGGAGCCGACGAATTCCTCGTCGCTTTCCTGGTCCCTTTCCATCTTATAGCTATCTAAAACAGGTAATCTGAAAATGTAAACGATCGAAAGCGGCAAGCGTTATGCAATTAAATCAAAGCAATATGAGTCGGGATTAATTAAGCAGCAGTACAAGCAGATCCGCACTAGTTCTGGTTCTGATTGACATAGTAATGACAGACCAGCTGATTTTCAACAAAGATGATTAGTTGAAAATCAGCTGTTCCGTCATTTTTATGTCAACCAGAACCAGAACCGCTATAAAACGAAAATGCATAGTGAGTAAGGTAGTAGTTGATTAATGCTTACGTGTTTCGTTTCAGGATATAACGTATTCTCGACCTTCCAGTTAATCGAAAACCAGTTGTATCTTACTTTTCGAGTTAGAGCATGCGCATTGCGAAATCGTGCGCAGATGGTTTACGTGGACTCTAGTATGGTCGGATGGACCTCTGTTTTTCCGATTCCATGTCTAAGAGTTAACTTCCATAATCGAAATTCCGGAATGATATGGCATTATAGCCTTAGGCTTGATAGAGAGCAAATCTCTCTATCAAACCGGTGTAAAGCCAGCGCCCCTCTGGGTTCTACGTCCCTTGTAGGAACTAAATGGTCTTCTTCCATCCACGGGGGGAGCAATTCTCCCGAATAGGACCGTCCTTTATCTAACCTGAGCTCGTTAAATATAGGGATAATATGGGGGGCCGAATGACGCCTATAGGTTCGGGGGTTTCGTCCAAGATGTGAAAAAATCCGTCCATTGTTTACGTGAATAGATTGTATATCTTACGTAATTAGAATTTCTAATTATTCGTGATAATACTCAATTAAAAACTTGATGATATTAGAAATGTGGGTCTGAGTGTGAATTGAGTTGTTTTGGCCCTAATTCTAACCTGCATTTGGGAATTAGGGAAAATTAGGGAAAAAAATCAGTTTCCCTAATTTCAAATTGGCATTTCTAAACGCTTTGAGTGATTTTTAAATGATTTTGGCATTAATTATTACTTACATTTCTCAAAAAACTCTATTTTGCTATTTAGACGCGTAATATCAAAATTGCATATGAAGCGTTTTGAACCATATTTCATTTATTTTATTCAAAAAATGTAATTTTACCATAAAGGATTAATTAGAAATTTTGAGTCAGTTTTGCCCTCGGTTTTGCCTAATTTTGTCCTAAAATTGAGTTAGGTAAAAAAAATCAAAATCTGCATTTTAGGACACCGCGAGTAATGTTTAAGCAATTTTATCTCTAATTCTAATCTGATCTCTCTAAAAGCTTCAGCCATCAGTTTTAGGCACTCTGATTAATTTTTAACGGTTTTGACCATTCTTAACGTGAATTACTTCGAAAACTCCATATTTGTATTCTCATTCTATATGTAGAGACATAAAGCAGATAGAGATAGTAAGTATATGGTATTATTCATGTGTGACAATTTGGCAACTCTGTAAGCCACTTTTCAAAGCTTTTAAGCTTTAAATTTATGGAAGTTTTTCTGTTTTTCGGTTTTCTGAATAACCAGTCCCATGAAGCCCTAAATTCACATATGATTGCAATATTTTTAATTTTTGTCGAAGAGCATCTCTTTTGTTGGTTTTTGGACAGGCGCTTGTAAAAAAAAAGTCCAAAAGAGGTCGATAGCTAGAATAGAATTCTTTCATTAAAAATCGACTTTTGACTCGTGGTGCAAAGGTTCTAATTAGGGCGAAGACCGTATAAAAAACCTAGACATTACAGTTGTTCACTCATTGGTAAAGCTCATATCATGGTTATTAGGTTCTAAACTTACTCCATTTGTAACTTTGTGACTTGTCTCTTAATATCATTATACGCATAAGAATTCTCAGATGCTACGTCTTTAGTGTTCTCCTCTATGGAGTAGATAGCTGGAATTTTATTGAGGCTGCCACCAAAGTATTCGAAATGTGGTGCTATTGACGCATGCTACGGGTCTTATACACATACCATACAACTAACATCACGATTCTCGAGAGGCTCAGAAATGACAAAGAAATTATTACTACCGTAAAGAACAGAAAACTGTCCTACTTTGGCCACATTATACGTAATGATAAATACCGACTTCTACAATTAATCCTACAAGGCAATATTGAGGGCAAGCGAGGCCCTGGACGCAGGCGTATATCCTGGCTGGCCAACCTTAGAAAATGGACTGGCCTAACATCAACCGACTTATTCCGAGCTGCAGTGAATAGGATAAGATGGGCTAAAGTGGTCGCCAACATCATAAGAAGATAGGCACTTTTACAAGAGAAGAAGAATAATGAAATAATAAATATTTTTTCACATAATGTTCATAATAAGTATTATATAATCTGAAGATGTATTCAACTTTATTACCATACATCAAGCCGACATTACCCCAAATGTTCAAATTCCGCGAATTGTCGTGAATTCACACTCTCGATCATTCATTAGGAATAGAAAGATAGTAATATGTCTACCTTATTACTTCTATCTTCTTAAGAAAGAAGTGCTTCTGCATATTTCTTTAATTGTAATGTTCGGATGTTCGAGCTTATATCAGTAGTTCTTTATTTACCAAAATTATAAAATGTCATAAACTAATTATCAATTATATAATCCTGGGGGTTTTTTACCTCCCCTACCCATTTCATGATTTTGCCTCTTTCTACTGCCTAATTATGGCAGGCTCAGTATTTTGAATGATTGATACTTAATTTTTGATTAATTTGGCAACGTTTTAGAAATAATTTAGACATTTGTCAAATTTGTAACCTCATTTACTAGTAAAATTCACTCAATGTCATTGTCAAAAATTTATACAGGGGCAAAACATCTGTTTTCCATGGCACACCCCAGTCCATAATAATTTGAGACGGCATATATTTACATATTATTTACATTTAGTATATTTTAGTAGAGTTTTGCCAACCATAATATCGAGGATCCCAGCGACCTGGCAAAATTCTTTTCTCTTCTACACTGCGTCGTTAGTTTAGTTTCCTTTGTTTATGTTCTTTCAATCGTGTCGTGTACCCGTCAAGCACGTTTCTGGGGACCACTGAGCTTATCGCGAAAAGTTCACGTCCGCCGCTATTTTATTTCAGATTCCTGAGAAAACTGAAAATTGTCTCTTTTAATTTTATTTTTAATTAATTATTATTCGAATAGTTTTTTTGCGTTTTGCAAGTTTTGACTTAAAAAATAAAACCTTGCTGGCATTCCCAAAAAATTAAATTTTACTTTATTTAAATTAGCATTTATTAATTACATTTGTTTGGCAATACCATGGAAGTGTTTTTTCGCTACAAAGACGAAATGCCACGGATTAATTATCGGCCTTTTGCCCCCATAATTTGCGACCTAAGGGGCAACAAAATAGATAGACCCTTTCCGAGAGAAGGGGTACCCCTTGCAGCGTGGTGCAATAGATTTGGTGTACGAAGATACGTTGGACTTAGAATATCCACGTAGTCGAATCTCAGCAGACATGGCGGCGACGGCAACACAGCTGCCTCAACCACAGCCGCCCCCGCGATTATTAGAGGTAGGGGGCAGGGATGGGAGCGTAGATAATTATTTTTTTACAGGTGCGTTTGTAGAAGGTGGCGTAAAGATAGTAAAAAATATATATTTTTTTTAATGGATTAATGACTTTTTTAGGTTATTTGCTTTACAATTACCATACATTTCTTCTAAACTGAATTCTCAACCTATCATTTCTCTCACCAGTCCCAACAATAGCGTTGTTCTTGTTTCTGTGGAAGTCTCTGGAACCTATTTGAACTGACCATGTATTTATTTGCCCATCGCTCTCGCATACCAGGTGCAGGGGGCTAGAGCTAGCAAAATTACTTTATTTAAATTTTATAAACCACAGTCTGTTAATTGAAATCAAGACTTTTTAGCACTTTGAACTGGCGCATCGAGTGTATTTCCGTCTTTATATTTTGGTTGAATTGGCAAAGGAGAGAAATACACTCAGTGCGAACTAGTTTTCCCAGTGAAAAACACTATTAGTTATGAAATTTGAAATAACAATATGATTATAAAAAAGATCGGTGTCATTTGTCACTCATTGACACTCAATTCTTACGACAAATACCAAAACTGACGTTCCGAATTGTGATTACTGTCATTCTTAATTATCTACATTTATTTACATTTTTTACGCGATAAAAACATTTATTTACGTAAAGAAATGTAAATAAATCCTAAATGGCTTATTTACCCATCCCTGTAGGGGGGACACGGCGCGACATATTCTATAATATTGCTATGGTATATAATCGCTTGTCTTGGACAGGGATGGGAGCGAATAGATAATTAACTAGGAAACAAATACTTTTCTACCCGTAGCCGAAAATACCGGCGCCCCCCGGGACTATATTTAACCAAACTACTAACTGGCAGGAGCAAAAGAGAAGAGGTTTTAATCGCCGTGTCCGCTCAGCCCCAATTGAGGGGAGGCGCACCGGGTCGTCGTTTGCGTTGAGGGTGGCCACTGTCGTGCCTGTGGAGCGCAGTTGGGTGTTTGTGACTGGACTCTCTGTCGAGGTAACAACCACCGAAATTCAGGACTATTTAAGTGCCAACAATATTGGAAGGTTTCATTGCGAGAAACTCCGAACAAAAAATAGAGACAAGGTCGGCTGTTTTCGTATTGGTATTGCTGCGGATCTTGACAGTGTAGTTCTGAGCCCAGACCTCTGGCCAAGGGTCTTGCGTGTGAGCAGGTTTTTAAACCTGAAGCGGAGAGTACCTCAACACGGGGGATAGTGAATGCTCGCGGGCCCACTCCTGCGCGGGATGCCTGTGCTGGGGACACCGACGGGAAGCTGGCCATGCTATTACTAATGAATCTTAATGTGTGTCTGATCTGTCTTAATGTGCAGGTGTTGCTGGCAAATGCCCGACCGGATCTCTTCTGTGTGACTGAGCATTGGATGCGGGGAGATGACATACAGTTGGTGTTCCTGAACGAACACTCTCTGGTCTGCTACTTATCGCGTACTGGATGCCGGGGCGGTGGAACTGCTATATTTGCAAAAGACTGCTTAAACCTTAAGTTGGTAAATATTAATGTAGAGGGTAATGAAAAACAATGTGAATTCTGTGTCTCAAAATTTACTGTACTTGGTAGAGATTGCTTTATTGTTTGTATATATTATAGATGGGAGAAGGGAAAATCCCCAAAAAACCTTTAAACCCAATTTAGGGTTTTTACCCGGGTTTTTCCCATCTTTTCTTGAAAGCACCCGGCAGTTTCAAGATTTAAGGTTAGATTTTAGATTAGAATTCAATAAATCCAGATTCTGGTTTGTTTTGTGATAAACTAAACACTGGTCAATTGATCAAAAGCCTCAAGCTGCACAAACCAACCAATTATTGCTTAATTGGTAAGAGTTAGGTGTATTGAAAAAGTTAAATTTAGAGGTTATAATGGAATAAACCCGGAATTTTCCCGGATATGTGCAGGAAATAAACCCTCAAAAATGAAAAAACCGGGTAAAAACCCATCTCTAGTATATATAGATCGCCTTCGGGCAGTTTGGATTATAGATGGGCGAAGGGAAAATTCCCAAAAAACCTTTAAACCCAATTTAGGGTTTTTACCCGGGTTTTTTCCCATCTTTTCTTGAAAGCACCCGGCAGTTTCAAAATTTAAGATTAGATTTTAGATTAGAATTCAATAAATCCAGATTCTGGTTTGTTTTTTGATAAACTAAACACTGGTTAATTGATTAAAACCTTCAAGCTGCACAAACCAACTAATTATTGCTTAATTGGTAAGAGTTAGGTGTATTGAAAAAGTTAAATTTAGAGGTTATAATGGAATAAACCCGGAATTTTCCCGGATATGTGCAGGAAATAAACCCTCAAAAATGAAAAAACCGGGTAAAAATCCATCTCTAGTATATATAGATCGCCTTCGGGCAGTTTGGATTATAGATGGGCGAAGCGAAAATTCCCAAAAAACCTTTAAACCCAATTTAGGGTTTTTACCCGGGTTTTTTCCCATCTTTTCTTGAAAGCACCCGGCAGTTTCAAAATTTAAGATTAGATTTTAGATTAGAATTTAATAAATCCAGATTCTGGTTTGTTTTTTGATAAACTAAACACTGGTTAATTGATTAAAAGCTTCAAGCTGCACAAACCAACAAATTATTGCTTAATTGGTAAAAGTTAGACGTATTGAAAAAGTTCAATTTAGAGGTTATAATGGAATAAACCCGGAATTTTTCCGGATGTGTGCAGGGAATAAACCCTCAAAAATGAAATAACCGGGTGAAAACCCATCTCTAGTTTGGATGTATTTTTGTCTGTCCTTGACGAAATCGTGGATAGCGTAAGCTCTCCGAACGGGTACTTGGTGGTATGTGGTGACTTCAATGTGGATTTTAGGGTGAATAGTGGGAGCCCTTTCTCTGCCCAAACAGCACATCCTAAGCCTAAGGACGTCCAATGGACTAATATTTTTGTAAATCCGCATATCCCATCGATATACCTACCTAGATTAAGAGACCAGATTGATCCAAAGGCTGTCCAACGGATTATACAAAGGGCACAAATTTCTTCATTTGATGGACATGTCCATTTAGTATCCAAAAGACATCCTACTGTTAACATTTTGTCTGTCAACTGGATCATAAAACTGGATCATTTTTGTATAACGTCAAAATAACCATCAGGCAGTCCAACGACCGTCCTGTCACAGTCATCATCTGTGGAAATTTTTGTTAGGACAAACAAATCTTGTTTATCATTGCTTTTTATATGGGTTTGTACGATTTCAATCAAGTTTTTTTTTCAACTTTGTGTAACTTTTTAGATCTGTTTCGTGGTCATATTAATCATAAACATACAAAACCTCATAAAAAGACATGATAAACAAGAGTTGTTTGTCCTAACAAAAATTTCCCTACAGATGAAACTTCGACAGGTCCTTGGACTGCCTAATTACATGAACTTTATTAGGACATATTAGCGCTTTCCGGAAACAGCAATTAGTGATGGCAAAATTTGTTCAAACATCGATGTATCGACATCGTATAACATCGTTAGTTAAAACATCGAATTATTCGATGTATCGAATTACAAAAAATCGATTTATAAAACTATCGCTTCACTCGTATCGACCTACCGGCATGCGGTTATGAACAATAATTAACGATAGGTGTTTTCCAACACAGGTAATATTCAAGAATAGTTTCGTAAAGTTTACTAATACTAATACTATATAAAACCATAACTAATATTTTTGTATTATATTACAAAACTTCATCTAGTTGGCTGTGAAATGTCAAAAGCAGAGGATAGGGAAACGGGGTGACATTCTTGGTTATCGATTTATTTATACGATATTAGAAATGGGTTTTCACCCGGTTTTTTCATTTTTGCGGGTTTATTCCCTGCACACATCCGGGAAAATTCCGGGTTTATTCCATTATAACCTCTAAATTTAACTTTTTCAATACGCCTAACTCTTACCAATTAAGCAATAATTTGTTGGTTTATGCAGCTTGAAGCTTTTGACCAATTGACCAGTGTTTAGTTTATCAAAAAACAAACCAGAATCTGGATTTATTGAATTATAATCTAAAATCTAACCTTAAATCCTGAAACTGCCGAGTGCTTTCAAGAAAAAATGGGAAAAAACCCGGGTAAAAACCCTAAATTGGGTTTAAAGGTTTTTCGCGAATTTTCCCTTCGCCCATCTATATACGATATTGAACAATTCGATATCGATACATCGATCTATCGAATGACCAACCATCGATGCTTAAACATCGATGTTTGCCAAACGATACATCGATGTTTCAAAAACGTCGATGCATCGTTGCCATTCCTAACAGCAATTCGGATTGGCTTGACTAGTATCACATGATTTCTAACCAATCCGATTGAATCTCTTGTCATTAGTCTTTAATCCGGTTGCCCGAAAATCAGCTATAGAGATCAATCTGATCCAAAATCGTGATTTCTGAAAAGTCCTTTTACATGTACCTAGGTGGTTTAGGTTATTAAATCTCAGGGAGATGTAAAAGGTATTGTTTAATGTTATAGTTGTAGGTTGTTGTGGAATCAAACATAAATGCAGTTTCTTCTTCTCGTTCCATTCGGTGTTATGCATATTGAAGAATCAAAAATTGACTGTCAAGTAAGAATCGACATTAATGATTCATTCAATAATTTGCAAAGAATTTCTATTCCGAGTACTAGAGTTATTTTGTATGTCCGCTATATATTAAAAATTAATTTGCCATAAATCTGTACAGAAGTGTGTCTCCAATGGATGTCCTAAATTTATAGTCCATCGGATTATCAACAAAATATAATATATAAAACGGATGTCCAGAATGTGTCCTAAAAGTGTCCATGGACATTCGGACCTAATTTGGACTAAAATTGGATATACATTGGACATGTACGGGGTGTTCATTATAAAATTTCATCTAGCAGGCTATGAATTTTGACAGAAAATGATGACATAATCAAAATAAATGGACTTTTGTTTCTCCATCCTTTTCTTTTGACATTTCACAGCCAACTAGATGAAGTTTTATAATGAACACCCCGTATGTGCTGTTCAACTTTTTACTAGTTATGGGCTCGCTTTACATATTTGTGGAACTACAAGACCTGGCAATGCTCATTGCGCCCAGCTCGACAATATCTTCAGCAACCTTTCGCTGGATGCCCTGACCTCTGGAATCCTGGAGACATGTTTCGGATCACTACGGCCAGATTCTTAACTTTCATACTCGAGAAACATCAAGAAAGATATCATTGGCGGAGAAACGCTCTTTCTCTGATGTCTGATAAATCGTTTTAATGACTCACTGCAACGGCAATCTTGTAAGGGAGTATTTGCTTTTGCCGGAGCCGAGGAAAAGTATGAAAGTTTTTATAACAACTTCTACCACACATTTATTAACTGTTTTCCTCTAGGTACACGAAAAATAAGAGAAAGAAAGAACATGTGGGTGACCCCTGAATTAAAGAATTATTCTAATCATCCAAAGATTCTGTATGTCCTAATAATAGCAGCCTATAAGCAGAAAAATAGTGAGCTTATTTATGGGCGGTACAAGCGGGACCGGCGAAAATATCGCAGGTTCCTATCAAATTATAGGACTGCTTTGTACGAGAGCAGAATATTATGCTCCAGTAACATGACGAAGACCGCATGGGGTATTTACAGGCAAGAGTCCAACAAATTAGACAGAAAGACGGCAAACATCACTCTGAGGTCGGCGGAGGGTGGGTTTGTCGAGGACCCTCGGACGGTTGCCGACCTGTTTCGGGCGGATTTCAGTGTGCCTTCCGCTCTCACTGGGGACACGGGTGTTGTTTTGACTGGCTCCGGTGGTGCCTCCGCAATCCCTACAATTTTTCTGTCCCCGGTGGATGTGCTGGCGATTCGGGGGTCCATCGCGCGTCTGCCTAACAAGCTCTCTGCGGGTCTGGACGGGATACCAGTGATGGTGCTTAAGCGTGCCTGCCCTCATATCTGTCTCCCGCTTACACACGTCATAAACGCCTGCTTCCTCGAGGGTGTCTTTCCATCAAGACTGAAGGAAGCAAAGGTGGTGCCTGCACACAAGAAAGGCGATAGGCTTGACATATCAAACTATAGGCCAATCTCAGTGCTATCGACTTTTTCTAAGGTCTTTGAGAGAGTGATCTATACCAGGAGAATGGACTTGCTTTGCAGTCTCAATATACTTTCGGGCAGTCAGTTTGGTTTTCGACCGGGGTGCTCAACTCATTTGGCTGTCTTTAGGGTGATATCATATATAGTGGAACACCTTGATAAGAGCGAAAAGGTTGCTGGACTCTTCTTCGACCTCTCGAAGTTTGAAATCGAAGACTTTGACACTATAAACCACTCATTGCTGCTTGATATTCTGCAGGGATATGGAATAAAAGGGAATTGTCTGCGTTTGATTGACTCATACTTAAGTCATAGAAGGCAGACGGTCAGTATCACAGCGAATGAAGTAAATTACCTGTCGGCGTCGTCATTGGTGGGGCAGGGCGTACCGCAGGGCTTCATGCGGGGACCTATGCTATTCCTTTTGTACGTGAACGGACTTTGTTATGGCATTCCGGGTTCTTTGATCTGTCAGTACGCGGATGATACATCGGTTGCGCTGTCGGGCCGTGCACCCTCGGGCCTGTCGGAGGAGTGTGCTCGGGCGGTGATTTGTATGCAGGAATGGTGTAATAACCACGCCCTACTGCTGAATGCCGGCAAAACTGGATTGATGTCGTTCACAAAGAATACAAATAAAGTCGAATCTATGCATGTTCCTTACAACAACAGGTCCATTCCTGAAGTAGACAATATAAAATTCCTTGGTGTATACCTGGATTCATCACTGAGTTGGAATTGTCAGACGGATGCAGTGATTGCTAGACTGAACAGCTTCTGTGCTTTACTGCGGAGGATACGTAGGGTTCTCACGCTGAACACACTTTGGCAGTTCTACTTTGCCTCTGTTCAGTCCGTTATAACATATGGTGTCATGTTCTGGGGATATTCGGCTGGAGCTCGGCGAGTCTTTATGGCACAAAAACGCCATCGTCAGATGTCTGCTTAGGCGCCGCCCGCGCACCTCTTGTCGGCCGTACTTTGACCGACTAGGTTTCCTAACAGTGCCGGCTTTATACCTTAGATCGCTGGTCGTTTTTGTGAGGGAGCATCCCGATTTGTTTCGCACGAACGCCGATTTCCACGCGGAGGGCATGTCTGTGGCGACCAGGAGCGGAGCCGGTCTTACGGCCTTACCATTGTGACCCATTGTTAACTTTTCAACATTGCTAATTTAGCCACATTGTTGCTTAACAGAGTATTAACAACAACTACTACTATTGTAACCACATAATATTGTTAAATATTACAAAACTTGTTAGAGACCTTGCTATGATTTTGCTTGATAGGTTAACAATCGAAATCTCATAACAATTGTTTTCTTAGAGCTATCCTGGTTGTTTTTTATTTTTTATATTATAATATTTTATTTTTCTCTCAAAATTATTCATAATTATTACTAAAAATGATTGATCCTCACTTACTATTTATTCTAAATGAAATCGACGATGAGGAGGAAAGGTGAGTGAATCTACCGTCATCAATGATAGATTTTATATTCATTATACTTTCCAGACAGGAGTTGCGAGTGAACCGAAGATTTCTAAGGGATATTAGCGATCCTTTTACATTGCCTGAGCATGTATTTAAAGGTGTTTACCGGTTGTCGCGGGAATGTGCATTAGATCTTATTGAAGAAATTTCTCCACATTTAATAATACAGAGGGAAGAAATAGCAATTCCAAAAATGCACAGAGTTCTTATAACATTACACTTATTGGCTCAGGGAAGTTATCAGAAGTGTGTTGGTCAGGACTTTTTTGTACCGATGGCCCAGCAAACACTTTCTGTGTGTTTAAAACAAGTCACAACCGCAATTGTCGATTACTTGAGTCACATTATAGAATTTCCTATAACAGAAGAAGCTCAAAATGCAGTAAAACAGGGATTTATGGAAAAAGGAGCATTCCCTGGAATAGTAGGTGCAATTGATTGCACACATGTAGCCATACAAGCTCCTCCATTTGAAGATCCAGATATGCCTGGAATAGTTTTTCTTAACAGAAAAGGCTACTATAGCCTAAACACCCAGATAGTTGTGGATTCAGAACTAAAAATTCTAGCTGTTAATGCTAGATTTCCAGGATCAGTGCATGACTCTGCAATATGGTCGACATCTGAAGTCAAACTATTTTTAGAGAGAAGTTATCGTGAGGGCAACACCAACTCGTGGTTAATTGGCGACTCTGGTTACCCACTACAACCATTTCTAATGACTCCAGTTAGTGGTCACAATTTAAATCAGTCTGAAATTAATTTTAATGTAATCCATAAGGCTGCTCGAAATGTTATTGAAAGGTTGAATGGGGTCTTAAAAGCAAGGTTTCGGTGTTGTTTGGGTCACAGAACCCTTCATTACAAGCCAGAAATGGCAGCCAACATAATATATACATGTTGCATTTTGCATAATATATGCTTGAACAGAGGCATTGAGGAGATTCCAGACATAGCAGAAATCAACGAACATGACCCAGACATTGTTGTTGAACATGATAACATACAATTCAACTGGCTCAATGAAGGTAGGATTGCAAGACAAAGAATTATAAACAACTTTATTAATTAGTTCTTATCTGTTTATTAGTTTTAGTTTGTAATTTTTGTTATCAATGTGAATAGATTATTAAATGCATTTAATATCCTATCTATCGCTCTTATTATTTTATCCAGCTGTATGGAATAATTGATTTTCTCCAGTAGTATAAGAAATTTTTTTGTGCTCTTTCTCAATCGTAATCTTTTTTTCAATATTCTAGGTTTTACTTTCAATGAAACACTACGTTCAAGTCTTGTTTTTTTCATTTGGAATCCCAATTCTAGCACTTTTATACCAACTACCAATACTAAAGATATTAATTGTAATAGTCTCTTTTCGAAGTCGGTAATGACAATGCAGTCTGGAAAACCTCCTCCAGTTAATTTTTGATTAATATAGTTCTTTCTTGCTTTATTTTTCACATTAGATATCCATTGAAAACAAACCTAAAAGAAAAATTCACAAAACATAGGTAGTGGGTAAGAAGTAAACAAACTTATCTATAAAATGTTTCCTCTGAGCTCCTTTTCTGGAGCTCTCTAAATTTTTAGTTACCTACCCTTTTCCACTGAAATGGGGTCTTGGCAGGTCCATAAGTATTTAATCTGTTTGCCAACTCACTCCACAGCTGATCCGTATTTACAACATCATTGTTTTCAAATAATAAATATTTATGGCTGCCTTCATTCATAAAAGAAAGAAATTCTTCCATTTGGTTGGATGTGATTTTTCGTCTCTCTATGAATTACAAAGGACAAAAGATGTTTATTAAAAAATCATTTTATTAATGAAAAACACAAATTAAAAAATATTTATAAAAAAGTTTACCTACTTCAAAGTTAAATAGGTACAGATGGGTACAAATAAATATAATAAACAAAAACATTATTTCTGCAAAAGATCTAAAATAATCACCAGTTTCTTTGGCTATAAAATATAAAGCATAAACAGGTACTAATGAACAAATTAAAGCGAGAGTTACACTAGAGCTGACAGTGTACTAATTTGTCTGCAATTTTTTCACAGCCAGTTTCAATAGCGTTAGCAATATTATTTAATGCTGCAGCAATCCCATCCAGGGAACTTTTGGTAGCTGCTACAGATTCACTATATTGCATTGCTAAGCGACTTTTTGTATGCAACACTCTTTGTTTTTGTTTCTCTGCAATAAATATTTTATGTATATGTATATAATTATGTACCTATGGGACATGACCACTTGTCTTTGGTCACTTTGGGTACTTTGTTCTATAAAAATGAAATTAAATGAAAGCATCATGCATTAAATTATTTTTTGTAATTTTAAAAAATTTATACTTACTAGGTATAACTTTGGGCTTATGTTTGGAATCAGATTTGGAGGTACTGGCTCCTTCCATTAAAGTTTCCAAAGAAGTTATATTTGAGGCACTTTCGGCACCATCAACACTTTCATTTTCATGTTCAATATAAATTATCACCACATCATCATCCTCTTCATTTCCTGCAATCTCTACATTATTCATTTCTGAGAATCCTGAAGCCCCTGATTCAGTTTTGACATCTAGATCTTTTTCTGGAAGTCCAAGTTCTGCAATATTTTTTAGTCCTGTCGCAGCCACCTCACCAGTTAATGTCAAAATATCTTTTTCTATTTGTTTTAATTTTTCATTATTGCGCCTTTTCCTTCTTATTGTCGAGCGCCATTCAGTAAAGGTCTAAAATGAAATAGAACTGTAGAAAAACAGAAAAGGGTTTCAAGTAAAAAAGGGCTCCAAGAAAATCATAACTATGACACTATGACAATGGTATTCTAAGCTGAAGATCCTATATTTCAAAGGTCTGCTGAGGAGTAAGATGTTATAAGGCATTGAAATGCTTACGTATACCAAATTGGTTATGATTGAAAATGTCATGGGGAGTGCAATTTTCTTGCCTCACATTTACCAAATAGAATTCTACAACGAAGCAGGCCAAGGAGCTGAGTAGTTTCTGAGAAAGCCTATAATAGTGTAGGTACTTACTTTTTTCCACAAGTCTGTGCTCTTTACAGCACCGCTGCCGCAAGCATTTAGTTTTTTTGTTATCTCTTCCCACAACTCCGCTACTCTTTCAGAATTTTCAGACGTAAGTTTTCCAAATCTTATAACTTCATTGTCTTCAAGAAACTTTTTATAGATATTGAATTGTTGTTCAGAGGTTCGGGGACCCCGCTTATTTTTTCCACTAGTACCATTAGCAGTAGCCATTGAAAAGGAACTTGTTGCAAAATGTTATTAGTTTCAACTTTCAAAAGATGTGTGATTTCACTGATTTCTAGAATTCTAGGAAAAACTAAAAACTATAATATTTCTATTTTATTTTTTAATTATAGTTTAAGAATTTAGCTGTTCGCTGCCGCGTGACGTGATTGTGAAGTTAGACAGATGTCAATACTGTCAATTAGAACCATTTTTAACAATACCTGTTTATTGTTAATTTAAGTTAACAAGGAGGTCACAACATGGTCACAGTAGTACGAATTTTTAAAGATATTGTTCAACCGGTCTTTAAATAAGTTGTTAAGTAAAGACATTGATAAGTTAACAAGATGTCACAATGGTAAGGCCGTTATAGTGTGCCTTTGCACAATACCGCATTCTTTGAAAGGGCTCCTACTTATATGGCAGTGAAGGCCTACAATCTTCTGCCTCTCGCTCTAAGAGAGGCTACCTGTTGGATAAATGTATCTACGATTTTGACTTTAGTTTTAATTTGTGATGTAAGTGCCTAATTTTTAAACTTTTTTAAACTTTTAAAAATTTTAAACTGCTTAATGTATACATAGGGCGAGTAATTTTTTCTTGTTTTTCTGTATTTTGAGGATGCGCTTTGTGCGCTAATATTATTTTTTTGACGTTGTGCTGGCAAAAGATTGATTTGATTTGATTTGAAGTATTTGCAAATTTTATATAGCGTATTCTATTGGTAAAATTAGTGCCGCGCCAGAGCTAATATTGCACACCATTGGTGAAGTTAGTGCAAGTTTAGGCGTTCTATTGGGAAACGAGTGCCGCACTTTTTGCACTTAGTGCAGCCAGTTGCGTACCAGGTCGGATAGGTGGTGCGGCGCCGATTTTATGGATTTTGGGGGTGAGGAGACCACAAAGCAAAATTTTATATTTTTCTAATATGTAACTTTAATAAGATAAACGGGAAAATTAATGCTGTATCGACAATTCTCTCTTTCAGTTGATACAGTAAAGAAGAGTATTTGCCAGATTTGCCTCTTTTGGAAACAAAAAAGTTTTTGCCCAAAATATTTTTTGTCAAAAATGTTATTGATCATTATAATGGCGATTAGATAGATAAATAAATATTTAGTGAGTTTGGACAATACTTTTTCTGAATTTATTCCTACCCTTACGTCAGTTTCAATTTGATCGTTTATTTTAAATTTTATTGCAAAACACCAATTTTTTTTAACAGTGGAATGCTTTTGAACGTTAATACCGAACTAAAAATAACAGGCACGACTTTTAATTTTTGCACATTAATATTAGGAAATTTTCCGCCAAAGATATTTCAAGGTCATAAAACCGGTCTCCATTGACTTTGCACTACTTTGCAGTCCTTTGCACTTTTATTGCACTGACAACGAGCGAGTGCAGCCCTCATGCGACTCTAGTGCATCATTAATTTTACAAATGTAACATGCTAATAGTCTATTAAATCTTATTAGGCATGTAAACGATTCTTCGTTTACATATATAATTTATTCAAGCGAACTAGCTAAGAACGCTGACGTGGTACCTGATTGATCCGAAATCCCTTTAAACGGAAGCCCCAATCTAACTATCTCTAGAAATCCGTTTCTCTCTTGCACTGTCTTTTCTTACTAGTAAGAGTAAGTAATTATCCCTATTCTTTGACCTTGTATTGAAATAAAGGACTGTCGTTTCAAATGATAAAGAACGGCTATAGAATTCTAGTATTATATTTTCTATGGTTTGTAATTATCTCTAAGCCGGGTTCGGTAATTCCATCCGAGGGCTCCGGACAAAGACCATCTCCCAAAATCTTAACAAGCTAGAGTGAGATAGAATAATGCTCGACCGCTCGGGATGTAATAAACGAACTCAACTCTATTTGTCATTGTCATTGATGTCATTCTGTTTCATTGCATACGTTCCGCCTACGGCAGCTGCTGAGAAGTTTAGTCAGCAAACGCTGAAAGTCGGCACCTGATTGCCCAATTTCAGGGTTCGCTGACTCAACTTCTCAGCTGCTGCCGTCGACGGAACGTACTTAATCACTTAACCAAACAAAACAATTTGCACTATTTAATATTTCAGATTGCTTTATGATATTTACTAAAGTTTAAAATGCCTATCAGTGGCCCCAGTGAAGCAGCAAAGCAATTGGATATTATATTTGTAAGTACCTACACATTTTACAAACATGGCAATGTCATACATAGAGATAATAGCACTGATATTCAGTGCAACTATTAACACTGAAGAGACTGAGAAAGGCCTAGGGAACTCACCAGTTTTGTAGTCCAAGAGCTTAGGGGCTCTATAAAAATGGAGTTGGTGATGGTTTATTAACCATTTAAACCTTAGCAAGTACATTTTGGTTTTGGCAGTGGCAAATCATGACTTTAGGAGGCCCCAAGCGCAACCTGCCGCAACCTACCCCTGAGGCACTGGGAGCCTCCCAGTGACTTTGTAGACAAGTATAGTCCAATGCAAATCATTATAACTTTTTTATTTTTAAAATCCACAAAAATTCAGCAGGTGTAGGACAAATAGCCACTTCACTTTCTTGAAATTGACAACATTTCGACCTTTATTTTTAGGTCGTCCTCAGGGCTTTTTCAGTCAGTGAAGAACGTCACCAAAGCATATACAGACATGTCTTGTCGTCCTCCAAGCACTGCCAATGCTCCGTCTCTTCAGACAGTTCAAGTCTGTGCATGTGAAATCTTAAGTGGCTGTGTCCTGTTTATAGTGCAGTGGGCACTCTGATTTGCCTCCTATTTAGTATGAGGAATATTGGGGCTTTTGCCCTCCATGTTTCCATGATACAATGGAAACAGGTTGATTATGTATGAAGAGTGATTTTCGTATGTGTTGCACACTATTCTTTATCTACAACTGCAATTTTGCTTCATAAATGATTATTCATATTATAAAATACAGGGTGTCCCAAAATTAGGGAAAAATACTTTAACACCATATTCAACAGCGTCGCAAAATTTGACAAAAAGTTCATATAGACAAAAGTCCGAAAACGCTTCGTTACTAAGATACAGGGTGTTAAAGTTTGAAATTCTATTGTATTTTACTTTTATGGCGCCTACAATTTTTGAGATATTTTGTTCCAATTTGGAGTATGTGAAACAAATTATGATCTACCTTGACAGAATTTTCAAATGATTGTTAAAATCTTCAGGGTCTTATTTTTTCTGGGGTCAAGCTTTATTTTACTGCCCCAATTTTTTAATGGTACGCCACTGGACGTTTATTTATTGAAATTTGCATTCTTTGTTCAATTTAGAGACAAACTTAGCCTCTTGCATTATCTTTGTATCTTCAACGGTTTTCGAGAAAAATCGATTTTAAAATCCATTGACATGCGACAAGAAATGTATTTAGAATTCATAATTGTTTAGAAGGCGGCCATGTAAAAATAAACGAATAGAAGATGTCAAAAGTGACATTTTGGCTTAGACAAGGCTCACATTCGAGTGAGAGTACACTTTTGAAACTAGTGATATGACACTTTTCTTTAATTACGAGTAACACCAAAACTTAAGAACACTGATAAAAAAATATAAAGCGCATCAATAAATTGCAAAAGTTCACAAAATGTTAGAACGTCTCTACTTCATTAAATGTTCAAATATGTTTCCATTCTCTTGGATACATATTCTTGATCGTCGCCTGATATTTTGCGAAGCACGAAGGGTCTGAAAATGTAGCTGCTTTAATTCATCTGCAGCATTATTAATTCTTAGAAGTAAATCTTCCCGTGAATTTACTTCGGTTGAATACACCATGTTATTCAGTTATCCCCAAAGGTAATAATCCATCGGGTTTAAATCCGGAGATCGTGACGGCCATGCAATTGGACCACCCCTTCCTATCCATCTCTCCGGATAATTGTTATTAAGCTCCGTACATTGAGCCCTTAATGAGCCGGTGCTCCGTCATGTTGATAGTACATTTCACGGCGTACATTTAACGGGACATCTTCCAATAACTCTGGCACCACACTTTGTAAGTGATGCAAATAGACGTTGGCGTTTAATCGGTCGAGAATCACAATTGGACCAATCAGGGTATCTCCGATTATCCCAGCCCAAACATTTATTGAGAACTTGTTTTGAAATTTAGTGCGCCTAACTGCTTTCGGATTTTCATTAGCCCGATAATGTGTATGAAAATGAAATGAAAATTAAAAGTCCCATTCCTTGTAAACGTTTTCTCATCGGTCCATAGAATATTTCGTAAGATGTGTTCATGGTTTAAAACCCAACGGCAAAATTCGACTCTTGAATTCTTTGGAAATGATAGGGGTAGAGATTCTGCATTTGGGACATTCTTCCAAGCTAAAATTGAATTTTGACCCGATTGAAACCTGAACTAACCTTAAGGTACGTTTCTACCAAAGGAACGATAAACAACATTTTTGTACACTAAGGTTCAGAAATTTTAGGACCATTTTGAGAAATAAGCAGCAGAAACTCAAAAGTTGACCAATGTTTCTTCAGTGAAAATGGGGCTTTACACTTTATTTGAATCCATTTATGCTATTTTTCAACGAACTTAAACTTGATTAGATCTTGGTATACCAAAGGTTGTAGAAAGTGGTCCAATTTGAGGATTTTCTTCAATATGATTTAATACTCTTTCATAATCATAATATGCCATAGGACGAACTTGGCCTATGAGACGTTTAAATGAGCCGTGTTCTACTAAATTTCTATGCACTCTTGGAAACACTTTATAATAAGGCACTTGACGAAGCGGGCATCGTCTGCGTACTCTCGCAATGCCGCCAGAGAATTTTCCGTTGCAGTAACCATAAATGAGATGAATATCGGAAGGTTCCTGATAAGAAAATGTGTCCATATTTAAAAAAAAATTTAAATCTTGTTCAGAAATATTCAACACAATGACAAATGTCACGTTTGACATTTTTTCATTCGTTTGTTTTTACATGGCGGTAATATCCATGGCCGCCTTCTAAACAATTATGAATTCTGAATACATTTCTTGTCGCCTGTCAATGGATTTTAAAATCGATTTTTCTCGAAAACCGTTGAAGATACGAAGATAATGCAAGAGGCTAAGTTTGTCTCTAAATTGAACAAAGAATGCAAATTTCAATAAATAAACGTCCAGTGGCGTACCATTAAAAAATTGGGGCAGTAAAATAAAGCTTGACCCCAGAAAAAATAAGACCCTGAAGATTTTAACAATCATTTGAAAATTCTATCAAGGTAGATCATAATTTGTTTCACATACTCCAAATTGGAACAAAATATCTCAAAAATTGTAGGCGCCATAAAAGTAAAATACAATAGAATTTCAAACTTTAACACCCTGTATCTTAGTAACGAAGCGCTTTCAGACTCACATCTATATGAACTTTTTGTCAAATTTTGCAACGCTGAATACGGCGTTAAAATATTTTCCCCTAATTTTGGGACACCCTGTATATGCAAGGCGTGTGCAAAACAATCAGAAGTGTGTGCAAAGTGGACTTTTTCACACGCTTCTGTATGGTAGAGTTTGCAAAGTGCACTTTGCGCACGCTGTTTGCAATATGCGATTTCCAACAGTTGTCAGTAGCCAAGGGGACCTGACTAAAGCCACCAAATTTTAGTTACTCTACCAACAGCCTTTCTACACAAGTTTTGGCATAAAATGTGTGAAGTCTTTCTCATCTCTTCTCTCAAAAACTCTTTCTCACCTCTCTGAAAATCTCTTTCTCTATGGAAAATGAATAACATGATTGTTTGGAAGTAAAATGAAAGTCTATACAATCTTTAAAATTGTAAATAATTTAAATTAAAAAACTAACCATTAACCAACTTAGAATTTAAATACTTTTTTTTAATTATCTTAAATCAGAGTCGCGCATCCGTACTTTTTTGTTTAATTTGTCCTTGTAGCGATTTTGATAAGGTTAACAGGTTTCCGACAGGAACCGAACTATTTGCGCCAGCTGGGTAACAAAAATGACGTTCAGTTTGAAGGAATTTATTTATAAAATGATCTAAACAAGTAGAGTTGAAGGTTCTATGTTAGCCGTAATCTTAGTAGGTACTATCTTATAATTAACGTGCCCCTCAGTTGGTAACGTAGTCCAGCCTTGGGTGTTCTGACTTGTGTTGAATACCTCAAAGGTAGGGAAAGTCACTTTGTGGGACTGAAGATAGAAATTCTCAAATTGAGGCTCGGGAAAAGATTTAGAATTCATGGTGATATGAGCCCAGTCAAGATGATATTGTTACGGTAAGCAGCGACGCCGCGCTGAGATGCGGAGCAACATTGGAGGTGGGACCTTCGCGACCTATCCGCGCTGCGTCATGGGTGACACGAGTGATTTATTGCTCTATGTGACACGAGTGATTTATTGCTGTTTATCTAGAACGCAGTTATTTCCTTTTTTTTATGTGAGAATATTTAATAATTCTTATCAAGAACGTTCTAGGTTTTACGGTATTTTTAGGATTTTGTATAAAAGGCGAATAGCGCCGCGGTTAGGAGTAGTCGTATTTTAATCGAGCTATAAGTAAGCTAAAGTCCCAAACGATAATAACGTGATAATAATTATAAAGTGTTAAGTAGTGAGTTATTTAGTAGTCGAATTGTACTTGTGTGTATTTGTAGGATAAATAAATAGTGTTTTCGTGTTAAATCGTTACACTGGAATGATTGAACCCAGAGTTCGCAACAATTGGTGTCCAGAATTGCGATACCAGTGGGAATTTGAGGACTAGTATTGCTGAACTGTAAGTGAGTGTTTCATTGCCGGACATTACGTGTGTATGCGAGTGACTAGAAGCCAGCATCAAGGGATGGAGGATCAACTTGCCACCCTGCTCGCCCTTATACAACAACAGAGAGACGAGCAGGAAAAACGTGATCAAGTACAGGAGCGACGTTATCCAGAACAGAAGGAAAAGCAGGAAAAACGTGATCAAGAACAGGAGCGACGTCATCAACAACAGAGAGAAGAGCAGTAAAAACGTTATCTAGAACAGAAAGAGGAGCAGGAAAAACGTTATCTAGAACAAAAGGAAGAACAGAAACGGTTTAAAGAAGAAATAGTGAACCATCTTGCAGCTAGGGAGCAACAATTGGAAGAAAGAATAATGCAATCCGTTAACGAAGGACTCGAAGCCGTCAACCAGAAGGTTCTCGAGCTAGAAAAGAAATTCCGGGAACAACTTGAGGACGAAAACGTGTCTACAGAGAGTTTTAGCACAGCCAACGCTAAAATTAAGCTACCCGATCATGACGGTACTACGGCCTGTGAAATTTATAAAACCCAATTTGAGGCAGCTGCAAAAGCTAATGGCTGGTCCGAGCCCCAGAAAGCTACATGACTAGTGGTAGCACTTCGTGGAAAAACGGCTGAATTACTCCAATCTCTGTCGGCAGTTGACCAAAGTAATTATGCAGCTTTAGTACACTCTCTGCAACTACGATTTGGTAATGAGCACAAAGAAACCGTGTTTCAGGCCCAGCTGAGGATGAGGCAGCAAAAGTCAGGTGAATCCTTACAAGAATTTGAGGCAGACATAGACAGACTAACTCACCTGGCATACTCATCATCCCCTGAATCTTTTCAAATGCAATTTGCCGCCGAAAGGTTCATTGGGGAGTTCGCGACAGTGACTTGAGATACCACTTACGTCTAGTAAGGCGCAAGGATATCAGCGAGGCACTAGTTCGGGCCCTGGAATTCGAGGCGTCACGAGTGTCATCTGGTTCTTCTCCACGTGTAAGAATGGCAACTTGCGATAACAAGAAAGATACGCCTATGGTTGAATCCATGGCAAGTTTACATAAAGCGGTGAAGGATATGACAGTCAATATGCAAGCCCTGTTGGGAAGAACTCCTCGATCAACAAACAATAGGGGCATACAATGTTTTAACTGCGGCAAACTGGGTCACTCTAGAGTACCTGCCGTAATAGGGCAAGAAGTCCGTCGCCGTCAATTAGAAGACCGAGCGGCAGCCCAGACCGCCCTAGATTCCAGGAAAAACCAATTCCGGTCAATGTAAAGGGGCAATTGACCGAGCCCGTTAAGACCTCAAGAATCAGTCAAGTCAAACAATCAAGTCAAGTCATTAATTTGGGTGGGGTCTTGTCTTACAGAGGCCGGACGCATTAAGGGACAGGAGTTCCAAATTGAACATCGACCAAGAAGGTTTCACGGAAATGCCGATGCATTGTCTAGACGGCCATATAAAGAAGATAGTCGGCATTATCAAAGAACTGAACAGCATGAGGGACTTCGTTCTGTAAGGAGAACGTTGGTGGAAATAAACGATGGCTGGACCACGCAGATGCTTCGAGACGAACAAATGAATGATCCAGATATTGGATCCATACTCTTGGCAAAGACTAACGACAGGAGACCAGAGTGGCAAGAAATTGCTGGTAAAAGTCCAAACCTGAAGTCGCTATGGGCCCAGTGGCACTCTCTTAGAATAGAAAATGGATTACTGAAGACAGCGTGGGAGAGTCCGGATGGCAAGACCGTAGTCAGTCAGTTGGTTGTTCCTGGTAGCAGAAAATCGGATGTACTACAGGAAATACACGACGGAACCAGTGGAGGTCATTTTGGGGTTAATAAAACCTTGGGCAAAATTAAAGAGCGGTTCTGCTGGGTGACTAATATCATGAAGACGTCGAATCTTGGTGCCGCAAGTGCGAAGTTTGTTGTGCCACAAAAGGACCTCGAAAAAGATCACGGGGCCGAATACACACACGGGGCACTGTAGGTGCTTCATTCGAGAGGGTAGCAATTGATGTCGCGGGACCATTTCCTCAGACTGAGTCAGGCAATAAATACATCTTGGTCGCCATGAATTACTTCACTAAATGGCCTGAAGCGTACGCCCTGCCTAATCAGGAAGCAACGACTGTGGCAACGGTGCTAGTAAATGAAATGTTCTGGAGATTTGGAGTCCCTCTCGAACTTCATTCTGATCAGGGCCGAAATTTTGCATCGGCTGTTTTCCAGAAGGTCACGAAACTTCTCGGAATTCGCAAGATCAGGACAACTCCTTTGCATCCACAGTCGGATGGGATGGTGGAGAGATTTAATCGGACCATGGAACATCACCTGTCTAAAATGGTGGCAGATCATCAGCGTGATTTGGGCCAACATCTACCTCTCATGTTGATGGCATATCGAGGTTCTACGCATGAAGCTACTGGTTATACTCCGGCGAAAGTGATGTGCGGAAGGGAAATGAGGCTTCCTGCGGATTTGATGTATGGAACACCAGAAAAAGATTCGCTCAACTCTGAGAATTTTGTGGAGGAGCTCAAGGAGAGGCTTAACAATGTTCATGAACAAGTCAGGAATAAACTTCGGATCTCCAGTGATCGAGCCAAAGCAAGATATAACTTGCTAGCTAACGCCCGCGGATTCCAGGATGGTGATTTGGTGTGCCTGTACAATCCTCGGCGAAAGGTGGGGAAGTCGCCCAAACATCCAAAATTGGGAAGGGCCTTATACAATTATAAAGAAGATTAATGACTTGGTGTATAGGATCCAGCGGACCCCCAGGTCAAAGATGAAGGTTGTTCGTCTGGATCGATTAGCACGATACCATGGAACTCTATCTGTTCGGGGCGAACAGCCTTAGGTGGAGGGCAATGTTACGGTACGCAAGCGACGCCGCGCCGGGAGGCGGAGCAACAGTGGAGGTGGGACCTTCACGACCTCTCCGCGCTGCGTCATGGGTGACACGAGTAATTACGAGTGATTTATTGCTCTGTTTATCTAGAACGCAGTTATTTACGACCTTTTTTATATGTGAAAATATTCAAGAATTCTTATCAAGAACGTTCTAGGTTTTTCTGTATTTTTAGGATTTTGTATAAAAGGCGAATAGCGCCGCGGTTAGGAGTAGTCGTATTTTAATCGAGCTATAAGTAAGCTAAAGTACCAAACGATAATAGAAGGCTATATAGTGCAGAGTTGGCAAAACGGACGTTTTTCTCTTTTTGGTCAGGACAGTGGTGAAAAATGGTCGAAAATGGTTAAAACCATTTTTGGCCAGTGTCCAAAATTAAGTTTACATTTTACCGATCCAAGTACAATTAAGGCCAAAGTTCAGATAATTAAACATGAACGCTTAGTTCCTAACTGTCTACTTTATAATGTTGATTTGTGTGGTGTTTGAATTTATTATAATGAATGTTCACTACTGAAATCTACTTATTTCATGAAGATTTTATTTCACTATCATAATGTTGATAATGCTGATATAGGTATTCATTTTGGGCATTTTGGACATCAGTAGCCAAAAAACTATTTTGATCAGGACAAAAAAAAACAATAAAAACCAGTGGTTAAAACCACACTGTCTAAAATTAGCCAACCTTGATAAAGTGTTAAGTAGTGAGTTATTTAGTAGTCGAATAGTACTTGTGCGTATTTGCGGGATAAATAAATAGTGTTTTCGAGTTAAATCGTTACACTGGAATTATTGAACCCTGAGTTCGCAACAATATGGTCAGAGAGTCTTCAAAGTCTGTTTAACATGGTTAATCTTAGGGAGATGAAGATAGTTGCGTCGGTTAAGTCCTTAAACTAAATAGCAACTGAGGGTACAAAACTTAAAGTTAAAAGTAAATACAAAAACTTAACTAATTGTCAAAAGAAAATATTAGAATGCAACCGTGCATTCCAAATGATTAGCACACTATCACAGAAGGTTCACTTGCACTGACTGGATCAACGCGCCAGGGATGATCTGGATCAGTGATCTCTCTGGATGATTTTTAATGGACGACGAATCGACGTTCTAAGTTGGATGAATGACTATCTCCCCGGGGGTTTAGATAATCAGTTTTTCATGTAGGAGTTAATTATGTATTTTTGTTATAAATGCTATTGCCCCTACAACTAACAAATAACTCGCCAGTTCGGAGATTATTTGTCGCTTCAGAAGCTGACGATACGGTTCTATGAGTTAGCTCTTTATAAACTAAGATAAATAGACTTAACTTTTGCTGAAGTGGAGTTTCAGTCGACTGTCCAAGTAAAGTCGAAATTGCTTGTGTTAAAACGGAGTACAGTGGATGAAAAAACCTTTTGAAGGATATTTTTCAGAGTAGCTCGGAGTTAAATGAGAACTGTAGCAACCTTGGCAACAGAAGAGGAGTTTTACGGTTTGTTTTAGATTAAACAACCTGATGGGGAAGAAGAAAATTGATGGCGAAAATTGTCAAGGGAAAAGCGCTTTCTCAACCGTTTATTCCTCGCGGCGGGTTTAACGACGCTCGGAACAACTTTTCCGCGCGCCCACGTGCCTATTTATTTAACTTCTTCTGAACCCCACAGGGGAATAAGTATCGCCGTCTTTCGGGGTGATACCTAAGCCACCGAAGGGTTCCACACCCACAGGGTTACTATGCCACCTTTGTACTATGATGGTGTTCGCCAAAGGGGTCGGTGAGTTGCTCCCTCGTTGCTTGACAAAAAGTGCAATGCCAAGGTGCTCTTCACTGTTCGGAGGTCTGCATCGTTCTGCCTTCGTCGGCCGGTAAGCCGGATACCCGGATAGCCGGCTCGAGCGTTTAACGGTGTCGTGTGCAAAATTCAATCTCCTCCGCGCTTTCCAGTTCCACTCGGACGCCTAGGGTTCGCTCATGAAACGCTTTTTTCGACGTTGCCACCTTGGGCGAGAGTTGGGTGCAGTCCATCAATAAACGCAATCGATAAATTCAGAACACTGCAGCGGCGCTCAGAGCGAACTAATTTCTAGGAAATTAATGTTTTGCGCTGCGGTAAAAGAAATATTCTTAAATTATAATTTTGCAAAATCGTGATATACGACATCAGTAAGGCTTTAGTTTTGTTGGAGGCGTTCTAGAATCAAAATTCTTGATACTGAAGCAAAAAAATATTACTTTTATGCCGAAATAAGTAGTAAAGGAGAGCAATATTGTTTGGACTAGTTACCTACCACTGAGTACCACCAATTGTTTGAAATACTCGAAACACTTTTTATGCCTCAAAACTATTTCAAATTTAGACAAAGGAGCATGGAAATAGAAGTTTGGCGTTCCCACTAGATTCTATTGCCATAAAAACTAGAAAAGAGTGGATTGTTAAAAGGTGATTACTTGGATGGAAGCTGGAATAAGAGATTTAAACATTTGTAGGCGTAAATTCTAAGTCATATACGCGTGGACTTGGAAATCTTGCACCAAATCCATATGTCAAGCACTTTTATGCCTACAAGAAAATAATTGCAAAGTAGAGGTGCTGGTCGGTATTAAGCATTAGGGAATTTCGTGGTTTTTTGAAATGTACAAGAAAGAAGGCATATAAATCAAGTAGTTTAAAGCAAACAAATTTGCGGAATATTCATATTTGTATTATTTGTACCAAAAAATACTAAAAAAATTAAACGGTATATATATACATTTGAATGCCGCAGGCCGCATTCATAATTAAGTCCAATTTATTTAATTTGTGTTAGCTGTCGCTGTCACGTATTAGACCTGCTAGGTTGCCAGTTCCTCTCTCAATCTCCAAAAACTAAACCTTTTCGGAAGCGATTGGTTTGCCTTTGGTTAAGTTGGTTGAGGTTAGTATGGGTATGTTTTTCCTTTGGTTTGGTTAGTTCAGTTAAAGCTGTCCTTTGGGACGACCCGTGATGAGCGCGTCTGGACCTGTTGGTTAGGTTAGTTCAGTTTTACTTTGCCTTTGGTTAGTTCAGTTCTGTTTTTCCTTTGATTAAGTTAGTTTAATTATGTTTTTTATTTGGTTAGATCAGTCCAGTTTCACTTGTTTTTTAGGGCGACCCGTTAGGGCCGCGTCTGTTCCTTTTCGCAGTGGTCATTTACGGCCGCTACAAAGCTTGTTGATTGCTGTACATAAGTGTGGGCTCTTTTGATTAGGTTAGTTCAGTTTTATTTGTTTATTTGTAGCTGCCCTTTAAAGTGCTTTTGATAGCTGCACATAAGTGTGGGCTCTGTTGGTAAGGTTAGTTAAATTTTACTCTGGTTAGTCTGTGTTTTTGGTTAGGTTAGTTCAGTTATGTTATGTTTTGTCGCAGTTTTACTTTAGTTAGATTATTTCAAGTTAATTCAACTCTCTCTTTCCTTAGGTTAGGCTAAGTTTAGTTATGTTTTTTCTTTGGTTTGGTTGGTTTTGTTTTACTTTTCTTTTGGGATAGGTCAGTTAATGTTAATACAAATTGGTTATTTCTTTATTTTCTCATTTTTCTTTAAAATTGGCAACGTTGTATATCAGCACTACAACGATCTGTCATTGTCAAGAATGTCGTTTCACATTTGGTTTGTCATTTCATACTTAGAGGTTGGAGGACAAAATATAACTATTTTCGCAATTATTATTGAATAATTGGTTTATTTAGTTATACTACGCAATATAATAGTAAATTTACGAAATTTGATATCAAATTACAGTTTTAAACTGAACCTTTCGAATGGAGTATTTGAAAATTTGATGTTGCATCCAAATACTTTCTAGAACTATACGGCCAGTCTCCTATGGAGCCCATGTTAGGGATTAGAACGTCCTTAGTAGACATTGGAATACGCCAACAGTAGGTTTGATACAAACTGCACATGCACGAGATTTTAAATGGTGTTTTCGAGTGTCGGCTCAACTGCGTTCTGAGAGTACTTCTATCCTTTTTTTTTATTGCTGTTCTAATGTGTACACAACCCGCACCTGCCATTTTGACGTCGATTTGACAACTAATTGATGTTTATCATATCTTTTACTAATTTTGAAGTTAATTAGTTAATTTTTAAGGAATAGGAACACTGAATTCATTGAGGGTGCATTTAAACTGACTAATAATATCGTTTGTTGTACGGGTAAGCTAGAATAGGCATATGTCGATTAACAATTTAAGAATTTTCCCTCATTCATCCAGGCATTCCACGCTTCAACTCGACTCATACCCGCACGGAGTGTTTTCCAGTCCAAATCTTCTTGAAAAAAGCATTTTGAATTTCTAAAGTTACAGTTGTCTCCATTCTCGGAAAAGGAACGTGTACCGTGTTTGGTTATGATGCTATTATGTTATTAATATGTAAATTTTTTTATAAGATGGCAAGGCTTGTCAAAATAGATAAGAAGGAATAGAAAATGACGAGGCTAAATCACTTGCATTATTGCCAAATCGCATTCTGAGACTTTCTTAAAAAATGTTTCCTAAGATCAATATCAAACACATTACTTAGAATAATGAATAAAATATAATATTTTTACTAAGAATATTAGGATAGACCGCAAATATGAAGCACTTCCTTGGACATACTTAATACTTTATCGTCACGTGATCTCGATATTTTAGGGATAATTCTGGTAATAGTGGTAATGCTGGCAACCCACAGTCCATGAACTCGCGCATGCGCATCGGATATCTAGTCTACTGTTGTAAGGGTTCCCGGCAGTTTTAGCATTCTTCTTTTCTGACATGACTGATCTTATATTCAATTGTTTTTATAAGGTTGCATCGAACCGGGCGACATGCGCCGAACAAGGAAACAAATAATAATCAACGCCACCTCGATTGTCACTGAGTTTCGTTTGGTCAGATTTTCAATACTTCAATTTGCTTTTCTGAGGCCCTGTAAGGCAAAACAAACATGTTTTTGTGTGATACTACAATTTTCCATGGTTTAACAAGATTAGATCAGTTCAATCGCATTTAATTGATTTACAGGCGAAATTAGAACAACTTACTTTTGTCACTAGAGACGAAAGTTAACGCTATGCGACTTTCTCCCACTAGAGGCAAAAACTACGTTTTCGGCTAGAGCAAGAGATGACGAAAGTTGTATATTTTTACATGTTCGTAGAAAAATATTGATACTTTTGAGGTTATGAGTGTTTATCAAAGAATTCAAAACAAAACCTGTCTCTTAATGGGACACACATTTTATTAAAACATACACTTATTCCAAGATTTTTTTTTGTTAGAATTATTAGCCCATATATACTAAATTAGTAAATGCAAAAATTGATTATAAATATTATTGTTTTGGCAGCTTTGGCTGGTCGACAAATTGATGAACCATTATTCGGCTAATTTAAAGCCGGAAACGTACAGAGTATCGGTGAGATGCTTGTGCTCTGTACAAACATCTCACTAATTCACGAGATGTTTCGAAATAACAAATAAATTTCATAGGTGGCTTAGATGATGGATTTTAATGAACACGTCATATAGCAGTATATGAAGATATCAAAATTATCTTTCTATTATAATTTTGTTGACCAAATTTGAGCTCCAAATACCGAGACATTGGTTGTTTTCTCCATCAGAAACACGCGTTTTCACTTAAAAGTATCTAATTTGCCCCACCCTGAACATAGTATTATAACCTCGATTATAACTATCAAATCCTCAAAAATGATGGTTGCTCTATCCCTGCTTTTTATTATCACTTGTTTCTTTCCAGTCTGAAGAAGATCTACCCTATGAAGAGGAAATTCTAAGAAATCCGTATTCAGTGAAACATTGGCTCCGTTACATTGATCACAAGAAGAAAGCTCCAAAGCATGGAGTCAATCTGATTTACGAACGCGCTCTTAAAGAACTTCCAGGCTCCTATAAATTATGGTATAATTATTTGAGAACCAGAAGGCAGCAAGTTAAAAACAGGTGTATTACCGATCCCGGGTATGAGGAAGTTAATAACGCCTTTGAAAGGTCTTTAGTTTTTATGCATAAAATGCCCAGGTGGGTTTTAAAATCATTTTTTACCTTTTATTTATTCTATTAACCTCTTAAACATTTACAGAATTTGGATGGATTATTGCACCTTCTTGACTGACCAAAACAAAATTACCCGCACTCGAAAGGTGTTTGACAGGGCTCTAAGGGCATTGCCAGTCACTCAGCATCATCGTATCTGGCCTTTGTACTTGGGCTTTGTGAAAAAACATGATATTCCGGAAACCGGCGTCCGAATATTCAGGCGCTATATGAAACTATTTCCTGAAAATTCTGAGGAGTATGTTGAGTATGTATCCGAAGGTGGGCGGTTAGATGAGGCTGCTTTGGTCCTGGCTAAAATTGTCAATGATGAAAATTTCGTCTCTCAAAATGGCAAATCCAAACATCAACTCTGGAATGAGCTTTGCGAATTGATTTCCAATAATCCTGATAAGGTGCATTCTTTAAATGTTGATGCCATCATTAGAGGCGGGTTGAGACGTTACACTGATCAGCTCGGTCATTTATGGAATTCCTTGGCGAACTATTACGTTAGGAGTGGACTATTCGATAGAGCCAGAGATATATACGAAGAGGCGATTCAAACTGTGACTACAGTGAGGGATTTCACTCAAGTATTCGATGCCTACGCGCAGTTTGAGGAGTTGAGTTTGAGCAAACGTATGGAGGAGGTGTCTAAGCTTACGGAGCCTTCGGATGACGATAATATCGATTTGGAGCTGCGTTTGGCCCGTTTTGAAAACTTAATGGAGAGGAGATTGTTGCTATTAAACTCTGTGCTGTTAAGGCAAAATCCGCATAACGTTAACGAATGGCACAAGAGGGTTCAGTTGTATGAAGGTGAGTGAAAAAAATTCGCCCTTTTTGTTGTATGATGATCGTGGCGCGTTTACAGTAGGTTGATCGAAACATTTGAGTACTAACGTCACCAAACGGCTTTCATATTGGAAAGCCCTGTGTAGATGGATAGGAATATCTAGTCTGAGTTGTCTCCCTTATTCTAATGAAAGCATAGAAATATATCCAAAATCGAAGACAAGAGATCACTAAGTCAGCAGTCTCAAATAATTTACTTAAATTGTTCAGGGCTACATGTTTTGCCTAAAAAGGCATCAAAATATTCAACAATCAAAAAGGCCTAACATATTACTTATATAACAGAGTTGCACGACAAAAACACTTAGAGACAACTCACCGCAACCAACACATATGTTAAAATATTTAATAGGTTTACATATTGTTGAGGACTAAAATAAACTGCTCGTCAAATCAATAGGGACAAGCAATTTTTGGGTAATTTTTAAAGGCTCGTCATTTCTAAACGGACGAACGGATTTAACTGCGAATTGCGCCGTTTTGAAGCTCATCTAATTAGGTTTTTGCTGAAATCGAGCTTTAATTTTAGTGTTTTTCAGTGGTGTTATACAGTGTGGGAAGAAACGAGTGCAGAAAAAAAATTAAATTTCCAATTAGAGAATCTAATTTTGTTCTAATTAGAGCCAATACGCCAACCAAATTTTTAAGGTTTATTCTAACATGACGATGTGTAGATGAGGTCAATATCTAGGGACGTGTTTGGCCGATTTGCGATATACTACCGGGTTCAACAGAAATGTCGTTTTTTCGAAAATTCTGACTTTTCTAAATTTTCCGCTGATATGTAGCCTGGGCAAGAAATGTGCATGCAGTAGATACCGCTCGGCTGTGAATCACATACACAGTAGCGAGCGAAACGTAGAAAATTGATACGACTTGCTTACCGTGTTAAATTAGTGACTTTGACGCCAAGATAGACCAGCTTTTCGGATATGGCTTTCAGGACATCGCAGACTATACTCTTTTCTCGGGATCTTTTCCGATTTTTCATGATATTATTACAGGATACGGGTTCCAATAATGTATCGTCAATTAACTACACACTTCTATTTACTTTTAACTATTACAACACGATTAAAACACATATACTCTCTACTAACTATTCGCACCGTTCGCTTATGTACTACACTGCACTATCTATTCCATCCCATCTCGCGCGGCTCGCTGGTTTATATACCCTGCCTGAACCCACTCTGGTACTTTCGAAAACGGAGATGTTCCCGGTTCTTGTTTAGTGTAGATCGGTTCCCGGGGTCCCGTGCGACGCTCGGCGTTGCTGCTTTGCTCCGAACCTCTGTGGACCGTCGGTCGGGCGTAACATTGCCCCCCCGGTGGAGATTTCTCTGATCTGACCTCCTCTGATTCAATCTGTCCCTATCAGAGAAATCTCCACGACTGTAAGTCTTTAACCGTTCAAGATGAACAACTTTCATCTTTGCTCTAGGGGTACGTTGGATTATGTATACCATGTCATTGATCCGTTTGATGACTGTACAGGGACATCATTTTAAGTGTCTCACCCAATTTGCTCCTTTCCTATTTGGATTTGAAAAAAAAGTTTATTTGCGCTTCCTACTTCGGCCACGAGAGGACGCCAAATCTTTGTTTAGAAAATGTTTTATACGTCAAATGTGACAGTTGTGAAGTAAGGTTGATTTTTCTTAAATTGAATGATACATAATTTTTACGCCAAATCGATAGAGCCGAAG